>JAAAKG020144714.1:8737-19107 GCA_010014905.2 Druon quercuslanigerum
AAACAATTTTAATGTTTACTTAGAATAAAAATTTCATAAATTTTTTAAATTCTGTTTTAGAAAAAAAACTAAGAAATAAGCTTAGTACGGAAATTAAAAAAAAAATTAATTCTGTTTTAGACAAATAAATTCACCAAAAAAATTCTTCATTTGTGACAGGTAATTTCAGTAAAGACTTATAATTTTGAATGGGAAACAAATAATTTTCTGTAAAACTTATAATTCTGAATTGGGGCAGGGAATTTTAATAAATAAATATAATTTTGATAATTATGACAGGAAATTCTCCTGACGAAATATAATTTTAACTTTAAACAGAAAATTTACTGAAGTCTTTAATAAAGATCTTTGGTCATTTAAAAAAAAATGATTTGGACGTAAAACAGGGTATCTCCTTAAACAATTATAATTTTTACTTACTACGGAAATTTTGAAAAAAAAGTTTAATTCTGTTTTAGAAAAATGAATTCAAACAAAAAAATTTCTTACTAAATATCCCTATGAAGTATAATTTCAATAATATTAGGACGATAAATTCGCCTAAAAAATTATAATTTCAACTTTAAACAGAGAATTTAGTAAATATTTTGTTTAAGATCTTTGATCATTTTCGAAAAAAATGAAATTTTCGCTTAGAACAGGTAATTTCCTTAAGAATTATATTTTTTACTTAGCACGAAAATTTTTTAAGGAAAATCTGTTTTAGAAAATAGAAATCAAAAAAATATATATTTCTAATTTGGACAGGGAATTTTAATAAAGAAATATAATTTTGATAATCAGGACAAATTCAGGCAATTTCAGGCAATTTCCGCAAATTATAAATTTTACCTAGCGACCTGGCATTGCATAAAAAATTATAATTTTCATTTCACGATTACTTTAGAACATGAAATTTCGTTAAAAATTATAATTTTCACTTTAGGACAGGGAGTTTCTACAAAAAATTACATTTTGACTTACAACAGGGAATTTTGGACATGGTAAAAAATACTGTTTTGAATTATTAAATAAATATAATTCTCATTTGAAACAAAAAATTTTATAATAATAATTTAAAATCTCCTTTATAAAAGGGAATTGAGAAAAAGAATCCTTTTCCAAATCACAATCCATTAGATTAAAAAATTTCTTTTCCCAAATCATAATTTATTTTAATTTTGAAAATCTCTTCTTTTGCAAATAAAAATTGTGCAAAATTCAAAACTGTTTTACAGAACACATAACCACTCATTTTTCGTTTTGAAAAAAATATATTTTCCTAGATTTAGAAAAGCTAGATTAATTAATTTGCCAAACTTAATTCAATGCAAGAATCCGATCCTAAAGAGTACGCCACATTCAGTTTAGTTTTGAGTTGCAACATTTTCGAGAGAAGAAAACAAATGAATGCACAATAAAATTTTTCATTGTTTAAAATGAGATGCAACAAATTTCACAGAAATGGTTTTCTGCTTTATGAATAAGGTTGTTGGTCTCTTTTTTCTTCATTACTCTGTAAGACAGTCAGCAAAATACGACAAATATTCCAATGAATTTTAATCGATACACCATGGCCAGAATTGTATTATACCAAATATCGGATGAAAAATTTCAAAAATGTAAAGTCCTAAAATGAAAAATAATTCAAAAGAAACTGTGATCATTTCTTTTCCAAATTTACTCTTTCGCTATAAAGGACAAACATAAATCAGTTTTTTATTTTGAATTTAAGATACCCTAAAAAGCGCATTTTTCGAGAAAGATCAGAATAAATTATCAGGTAGGCATCGAAAAAGAGGACAACAAATTTCGGAAGAAAATTAAAAAATTTTAATTTTGAGTAATTGAGAATAAATTGGATCAGATAGGGGAAACTTTCTAATATGCTAAAATTATTAATAATTTTTTGTGTGCTCATAATTAATGATTATTCACTATAGCTTCCTTTATCCACTGCAGCAAGGTTTCGCAAAACAAAAACAAACATTTTTTAGCAATTTTTTTTCTAATATTTATATTCCTATTTCCGAAATCAGACTTAAAATTTTTTGTCTATTACCCTTTTTATTAAAAAATTTGGTTTTTTCAAGAAACCTTCCGTTTCTTATTCAGCTATTTATTCAAATTTATTTTGTTTATTTATATATTTATATTTTATTCAACTTTATTCAACTATTCATTTAATAATTTAAATATTAAAATTGTTGACCAAGTAGTTTAATTTTTGAGCAAAAATATAAATGTTCAATAAGAAAGTTATGTTTTAAACAAATAGTTAAATTTTCTATCAAAATATATAAATTTTCAACTCAGATAGTAGAATTTTACACTAAACAAATATTTCCACTAAATAATTACATTTTGAACCCGAAAATATGAATTTTTAACAAAAAAGTTTGAGCGGATTTCAGAGATTTTAAGGGATTTCAGCATATATGAGGAATTTATAGGATATAAAAAATTAAAATTGAAGGAATGTTAATTAAATTAAAATCCAAATTTTATTATATTATTTTATTATTATTTATGTAATTAGATTAAAAAAGAGATTTGGACCACAACGAACAAAAAAAAATTCTCCAACTTTAATCTAAACAAAAAGTTTTTAAAACAAAAATAAAAAAATAGGAAAGAAAAATGAGAAAGCAACCAGCCAAGTCTAAAAAATAGAATAAAATAAAATAAATAAATAAAATAGATTTAAGTAAATTTCAATGGACTTCTAGGGACTTTTAGGAATTTTTACAAAATTCAGATATCTCAAAGATTTCAAGGGATTTATGGGAATTAAAAACAAATTATAAATTTTCAAGGGATTTCTTCGGATTTCGAAATTTTTAAATAAGTGAAAAATATTTACGAGTTTTTCAGGAATTTTTAGAAGAGGATCAGATTTCAAGACATCTAAAGGATTTTAACGAATTTTAAACCTTAAATCTTCTTGAAAGAGAATTTATCCTTTTTATTAAAAAATGAAACTATTCAGTTAAAAGTTATTTATTTTTTTAAAAAATTTGAAGCTCAGAAGACATGAGAAGGTAGGCAAGCAAAAAAAAAAAAATTTGTAAATAAATAATAAATGTATCACCAGAAGTGTCTCATACGAAATTTCGGAAAAAAAATTTCAAAATTGTAGTTAAGTGGGTACTTTTTGAGTTGTTATGAAGGATCTCAAATGAAAAATAAAAAAAAATTTTTTGGCGAAATACGAAGTTTAAAAAAAAATCAGCAAGTTGATGAGAAAAAAATTGGACATTTGGAAATAAAATGACCAGAAGTATTTTATACTCAATTTTGAATCATATTATCAAAAATGTCATGTCAAGTAATTGAGGATTTAAAATAAAGCTGACAATAATAATCAAGAAATACTATTGTTTTTAGAAACTCTATTCCTAAATTAATATTTAAGATATTTAAATTAGAATGAAACTAAATTCTGAAAATAAAACCAAAAATCCAAAGAAGAAATTTGGACAACCACCATAAAATGTTCATATTTTAGTTTGAAAAAAAATTATTTCTTTCGTCTTTTCTTTTTTTATTATTATCAAATCACAATCAATCAAAAAAATCACAAAATAAAAAAATATATAAATTAATTTAAAAAGGAAGGAACAGCAACGAAACCACGATGCTCTCACCCGCACATGCAAGAATCAAGTGAGGATCAAAAGACAAACCGGTTATAGACACCTTACATTTTATTCTCATTTTTCTATTTTTTTTTTGTTTTTTACGAAATTTCTTATCTTTTTTCAAATTTTTAATAAAATACAAAGTTTAGAAGAAATTTAAACGTGATTAAAATCAAATTTAAAATACTATTTAACGTCCAATAATCAAGTTAATGTGCAGAATTCCTGAAAGTAAAATAAAGTATCTAAATACCAAAGTTGTACAACCTACATAATATATACCTATTATAATTTGAAAAAAGATACAAAATTTTCCTAGAAAAAAAAAGAACATAATTGTTTTTTTGGACACAAATAAAAAAGAGTAAAGAAAAATGAGAACGCAACCAACCAAATCCCCTTATCTTTTTTTCTTTCGTCTTTTTTATATTTATTTTTATTGAATCACAATAAAAAAACATTTGTAAATAATTTTCACTGACGTTTCGGCACTTTATACAGCACCCTTATCAAGGCAAAAAATAAAATATAAAACAATCAAAAAAGGCAGGCACAGCAACGAAACCACGATGCTCTCACCCTCACATGCAAGAATCAAGTGAAGGTCGAAAAAATATCTGAAATTTTATTCTCAGTTTTCTGTTTTTTCTCTCCTACGAAATTTTTTTATCTTTTTTTCAAATTTTTGAGAAAATACAAAACTTACAAAAAAAATTATTGTGAATCAAATCTAATTTGAAATCCTATTTAACGTCTAATAATCAAGTTAATGTGCAGAATTCCTAAAAGTAAATTGAAGTATATAATACCAAATTTGTACAAGCTACATAAAATATACCTATTGTAATTTGAGAAAAGATAAAAATTTGCCTAGAAAAGGAAAGAACAAAATTGTTTTTTTGGACAAAAATAAAAAAGAGTAAAAAAAAAGAAGGCAAACAACCAAATCTCCTTATTTTTTTATTTCTTTCGTCTTTTTTATTTTTATTATTATCAAATCACAATAAAAAATCATTTGTAAATAATTTTCACTAACGTTTCGGTTTTCATACAGCAACCTTATCAAAGCAAAAAAATAAAGTAATTAAAAAAGGCAATTCCCATGTTCCTTCATTTTCTTTCCAACGAAAACTTTTTATCTTTTTTCAAATTTTGGAAAAAATGAAAAATTTAGAAAAAATTTTTATGCGAATCAAATCAAATTTAAAATCTTATTTAACGTCTAATAATCAAGTTAATGTGCAGAATTCCTGAAAGTAAAATGAAGTATCTGAATACCAAATTTGTAAAACCTACATAAAATATCGCCATTGTAATTTGAAAAAAGATAAAAATTTGCCTAAAAAAGAAAAGAACAAAATTTTTTTTTTTTTTTTGAGGAAAATAAAAAAAAGTAAAGAAAAAGAAGAAGGCAACCAACAAAATCCCTTTAATTATCTTTTTATTTCGCTCGACTTTTTTATTTTTATTATTATCAAATCACAATAAAAAAAAACATTTGTAAAAAATGTTCACCAACGTTTCGGCACTCACTAGGCACCCTTCTTCAGACAAAAAAATTAATACAAATTTTTAAAAAATAATAATAATTCGAGCAGGCAGGCACAGCAACGAAACCACGATGCTCTCGCCCTCACACGCAAGAATCAAGTGAGGGTCCAAATGAAAACCCATCACAAACCTACAAAAAATATCCGGTGAGGGTCAAAAGGCAAATCGGTTATAAACATACCTGAAATTTTATTCCCATTTTCCTTTTTTTTCTTTCCTAAAAAATTTTTTTTATCTTTTTGAAAATTTTTTAAAAAATAAAAAATTTAGAAAAAATTTAAATGTGATTAAAATCAAATTTAAAATCCTATTTAACGTGTAATAATCAAGTTAATGTGCGGAATTCCGGAAAGTAAATTGAAGTATCTAAATACCAAATTTGTACAACCTACATAAAATATACCTATTATAATTTGAAAAAAGATAAAAAAGTTTCCTAGAAAAGAAAAGAACAAAATTGTTTTTTGGACAAAAATGAAAAAGAGTAATGAAAAATAAGAAGGCAACCAACGAAACTCCTTGACTTATCTTTTTATTTCTTTCGTCTCTTTTATTTTTATTATTATCATATCACAATTAAAAAAACTTTTGTAAAAAATGTTCGCCAACGTTTCGGCCCTCATTAGGTACCCTTATCCAGACAAAAAAATAAATAAAATAAATAAATAGATAAATAATTGGAGCAGGCAGGTACAGCAACGAAACCACGATGCTCTCTCCCTGACAACCAAGAATCAAGTTCTTTATTTTGTTCAAAAAAATAATTTTATTCTTCTCTTTCGTAGCAAAATGTTATTCTTTTTTCAAATTGCACATCAAGTCTGTTTCTATAAATTAATGCCAAATATTTCAGTGCTCACCAAATTATTTAGGTTAGAATTGAAGTTGCCCTAATTCGAATTTTTGACGAAGTACGATGTTTAGAAGCAATAAGCATGAAGGCGAACAAAAGTAAGAAATTTAAATAAATAATATATGCACAAACAGAATCATACCAAATTTTGGAATATATTTTTAAGAACACAATATCAAGTAACTGAGTAGTTACCAATGAAATTAAAAAGAAATTGAATTATAATAATCACGAAATACTATTGTTTTTAGCCACTCTTTTCTTCTTTTTTATTAATCACTTACATAATGCACTTTTTGAGTTCAAATTAAGGAAGCCCAAATTAATATTTTTGACGAAATACGAAATTTAGAAAAAAAAGCGTTTAGACCAGCAAAAATTTAAAAATTAGTATTAACTCATACACCCATGACCAGAAGAATACTATACCAAATTTTGGTAAAAAATTTCAACAGTGTAATGTAAAAATGTCAGTGGTTACCAATCAAACTAAAAATAAATTCGATGATAAGAAATAAAATGTACCACTGTTTTTAGCAACAATTTTTCTCTTTTCCTATAAAGGCCGCACATAAGGTACTTTTTCATTTGGAATTAAAGTGTCTCAAATGCATATTTTTGAGAAAACAAAAAGTTCGAAGAAACGAGAAGGTATGCGAGGAAAAAAAAGAAATTTCCAAATAGCTAATATATCCATGACCAGAAGTTTAACATAACAAACTTAAAAAAAATTTAATTTAATGTCAAGTAATCGAGGAATTGCAAATGAAATTAAAAATAAATTCGATAATAATAAAAAAGAAATACTATTGTTGTTAGCAACTCTCTTCATATAAATCACTTACATAAGGAACTTTTTGAGTTTGAATTAAGGAAACCCAAATCCATACTTTTTAAGAAATAAAAGGTTTAAAAGAAATGAGCAGGAAGATAAGGAAAACTTGAGCATTCGTAAATAAAATGACCAGAAGTGTATCATACCAAATTTTGGAAGAAATTTAAAAATATGTATAGTCAAATATTTGAGTATTTACTAATGGAAATGAAAAAATCGATTATAACAAGTAAGATGTACAAATGTTTTTAACCACTCTTGTTCTATGTTCCTATTAAGAATGCACATAAGGTACTTTTTCATTTGGAATTAAAGTAGCCCAAATCCACATTTTTGACGAAATACAAAGTTTAGCAGAATCAATCATTTAGACGAGCAAAAAAAAATATTTGTGAATAAACCATATATCCAAGACCAAAAGTAACATATTATAGTAATAATAATAATAATCTTCTAAATTTTAAAAATTAAATTTGAAAAAATTGAATGTAAAAAATTGAAGTCGTTACTAATCAAATTGAAAAGGAATTAGATAATAATAAGGAAGATGCTCAATGGTTTTTAGCAGCTCGTTTCTTATTTTCCTATGAAGAAGGCACATAAGGTACTTTTTCATTTGGAATTAAAGTAGCCCAAATGCAGATTTTTTAAAAATACAATTTTTTAGTTAATTAGCCGAATTGAGTATGTGGACGAGCAGAAAGAAAAACATATGTGAATAAATCATATATCCATCACCAGAAAAATATTATATGAAATATCAGAAAAAAATTGGAAAAATGTAATGTCAAAAATATAATTGGTTACCAGTTGAACTAAGGAAAAATCGATAATAATTAATAAGATGTAAAATTCTTTTTAGGAACTATTTTCCTTTTTTCCTATAAAGGCCGAACATAAGGTACTTTTTCATTTGGAATTGAAGTAGCCCAAATCCTTATTTTGATGAAATGCGTGGCTTATCAGAAATGAGCATTTAGACAAGCAAAAATAAAAACATTTGTGAATAAATCATAAACCCATGATCAGAAGAATACTATACCAAATTTTGGAAAAAAACTTGCAAAATTCGATAATAATGAGAAAGACATACTCTTGATTTTAGCAAATCTTTTCCTATGAATCATGCATATAAGGCACTTTTTGAGTTGGAGTTGAAGAAGCCCAAATTCATATTCTCAAGAAATACTAAATTTATCAGAAATGAGCATGTAGACAGGGAAAAACAGGAAGTTTACAAATAAATAATATGCCCATAACCAGAAATTTATGATGTATGATGCCAAATTTTAGAATAACTTTTCAAAAATATAATTTCAAATATTTCAGTGGTCACCAGATAATTTTGAGTCAGAATTGAAATAGCCCAAATTCGTATTTTTGACGAAATACGAAGTTTAGAAAAAATGAGTAAATAAGTGAGCAAAAATAAGAAATTTCTAAATAAATAATATATCAATGACCAGAAGAGTATCACACCATATTTTGAAACATTTTTTCTAAAATGTATACATTTTTGAAGGTTTGTCAAATGTTTAAGGGTTTGAGAATGCAACCCCAAAAATTCAACTATAATAAAAAACAAGATTTACATATATTTTTAACAACTCTTTCCTTTGTTTTCTGCAGCCAATGACGCACATAAGGCAGTTTTTTGTTTGGAATTAGAGAAAACCAAATCGATATTTTTGAAGAAATACAAAGCTTCACAGAAATAAGAATTTAAACGAGAAAAAAAACACTAGTTAACTAAAGTTTAGATTTTTAGTTTAGTTTTATTAATACTTTTCATACCATATTTTGGAAAAAATTTGAAAACATGTAATGTCAAAAATATCAGTGGTTACCTATCAAACTAAAAGTAAATTTGATAATAATAAGCAAGACGTACACTTGTTTTCAATAACTATTTTCCTTTTTTCCTATACAAAGGCCGCTCATTCGGTACTTTTTCATTTGCAATTGAATTTGCCCAAATCCATATTTTTGATGAAATACAAAGTTTAGCAGAAATGAGCATATAGAAGAGTAAAAAGAAAAACACTTGCCGATAATAATAATAATAATGTTTAAAATTTAAAAAAAACAAATTTGCAAAAGTGTAATGTCAAAGATTTTAGTTGTTACTAACGGAACTAAAAATATATTCAATGATAATAATCACTGTTTTTCTCTTTTCCTATAAAGGCCGCACATACGGTAGTTTTTCATTTGGAATAGAAGTTCTCTAAATCCGTATTTTTGACAAAATACAAAGTTAGCAGAAATGAGCAGATTTCTAAACAACTAATATATCCATGGCAAGCAATAAAAAGAAATTTCTAAGCAAATAATGAATAAATGGCCAGAAGTGTAACACACCGAATTTTGGAACGAACTTTCAAAAACTTAATGCCAAGTAATTTAAGGGTTACAAATGGAATTAAAAAGAAATTCAAGATTATTAAGGAAGAAATACTATTGTTGTGAACAACTCTTTTCCTATAAGTCACTTACATTAGAAACTTTTTGAGTTGTAATTAAGAAAGCCCAAATCTATATTTTTGAGAAATAGAATGTTTGAAAGAATCATTTCTTTCAAACATTCTATTTCTTAAAAATGAGAATACTTGGAAATTTGTAAATAAAATTACCAGAAGTGTACCATATCAAATGTTGAAAAAAATTTTAAACGTGTAATGTCTATTATTTGAGTTTTTACTAATGGAACTATAAAAATTCGATTAGAACAGATAAGATGTACAAATGTTTTTACCATCTCTTTTCCTATCTTCCTACCAAGAACTCACATAAGGCACTTTTTGAGATGGAAGTGAAGTAGCACAAATCCAAATTTAAAAAAAAAAGTTTAGAAGAACTAAAAAAGTAGGCAAACAAAACGAGAAATTTCTAAATAAATAATATACGTATCCATAAGCAGAAGAGTATCATACTAAATTTTGTAACAAATTTTTCAGGTAATACTATTGTTCTTAGCAGCTCTTTTTCTACAAAAGACATACATAAGGCACTTTTTGAGTTGGAATTGAAGTAGCCTGAATCAATATTTTCGCGTAAATACCAAGATTAACAGAAATATGGATTTAGACAATCAACAATGAAAACATTTGTGAATGAATCATTTATCCATGAGAAGAATAAAAATACAAATTTTAGAACGAATTTGCAAAAATGTAATGTCAAAAATTTCAGTGGTTACCGTTTAAACTAGAAAAAATTCCATGATAGTAAAAAAGATGTAAAATTGTTTTTAGTATTTCTCTTTTCCTATGAAGGCTGCACATAAGGTACTTTTTCATTTGGAAATAAAGTAGCCCGAAGCCATATTTTTTACGAAATATAGAGTTTAGCAGAATTAAGCATTCAGGCAAGCAAAAAAGAAAAGATTTTTGAATAAATCATGTATCCATGACCAAAAGTAATATATAATAATAATAATAATAATAATGTTAAAAACCTACCACATCAAATTTGCAAAAATGTAATGTTAACAATTTCAGTTGTTACAATT
>JAAAKG020144714.1:19207-33088 GCA_010014905.2 Druon quercuslanigerum
ATGACCAAAAGTAATATATTATAATAATAATGTTCGAAATTTGCAAAATCAAATTTGCAGAATGTAATGTGAAAAATTTCAGTGGTAACTAATCAAACTAAAAAAAATCGATAATAATAAACAAGATGCACAATTGTTTTTAGCAACTCTTTTTCTCTTTTCCTATGAAGGCCGCACATAAGGTACTTTTTCATTTGTATTGTAAGTAGCCAAATCCATATTTTTTACGAAATAGAGGTTAGCAGAAATAAGTATTTAGACGAGCAAGAAAGAAACAAAATATGTATATATATAATAATAATAATAGTAATGTTCAAAATTTGAAAAATCAAATTTGCAAAAATGTAATGTAAAAAATTTCAGTGGTTACCGATGGAACTAATAAAAATCGATAATAATAAACAAGATGTACAATTATTATTCGCAACTCGTTTCCTCTTTTTCTACAAAGAAGGTACATAAGGTACTTTTTTATTTGGAATTGAAATAGACCAAATCCATATTTTTTACGAAATACAGAGTTTAGAAGCAATAAGCATTTAGACGAGCAAAAAGGAAAAGATTTATGAATAAATAATATATCGATGACCAAAAGTAATATATTATAACAATAATGTCCAAAATTTGCAAAATCAAATTTGCAAAAATTTAATGTAAGAAATTTTAGTGGTTACCCATCAAACTCAAAAAAATGCTTTTCCTCTTTTCCTATGAAGAACGTACATTAGGTACTTTTTCATTTAGAGTTGAAGTAGCCCAAATCCATATTTTTTACGAAATACAGAGTTTAGCACAATTAAGCATTTAGACAAGCAGAAAAGAAATGATTTTTGAATAAATCATATATACATGACCAAAAATAATTTATTATAATAATAATGTTTTTAGCAACTATTTTCCTCTTTTCCTACGAAGAACGTACATAAGGTACTTTTTCATTTAGAGTTGAAGTAGCCCAAATCCATTAATTTAGAAAATAAATAGTTTTATTGCTAAGTAATTCAGGGGCTACAAATGGAATTGAAAAGAAATTCGATAATATTATGGAAGAAATACTATTGTTTTGAGCAACTCTTTTCCTATAAATCACGTACATTACGAACTTTTTATTTAGAATTAAAGAAGCCCAAATCCAGATTTTTAACAAAAAACAAATTTTAGAAGAAATAAGAAAGTAGACAAACAAAACGAGAAATTTCTAAATAAATAATATACGTATCCATGAGCAGAAGAGTATCATACTAAATTTTGGAACTAATTTTTCAGGCAATACTATCGTTCTTAGCAACTCTTTTTTCTAGAAAATACATACATAAGGCACTTTTTGAGTTTGAATCAAAGTAGCCTAAATCCATATTTTCGAGAAAATACCAAGATTAACAGAAATGAGCATTTAAACGAGCAACAATAAAAACACTTGTGAATTAATCATTTATCCATTACAAGAAGAATATCATACCGAGTGTTAGAACAAATTTGTAAAAATGTAATGTAAAAAATGTCAGTGGTAACCGATCAAAATAAAAAAAAACATGTATAACAATAAACAAGACTCTTTTCTTCTTTTCTTACGAAGTACGTACATAAGGTACTTTTTCCCTTGGAATTGAAGTAGCCCTAACGGAAATTTGGAGAAAAGACAAAGTTTAGAAGAAACGAGCAGGTAGGCGAGGAAAAAGAGGACATTTGTGAAGAAAACAGAGTAGAAGAAGGCAGTCGATGTCCGCACTCCGCAACGCAAGTCGCAACGGTCGCGAAACAGCTTGAAGAAGATACTCGCGTGGATTCGTTGAAATGCAGGGTGGCTGCAATACTTACTGGCGATCCTGAGCGGGTTCAACAACCTCGAATTGGCTTAAATTCCCTTCCTTGTGTCGAGGCTAATTGAGTTTTCGGTCAGTCGGCTACGATATCGTGAACCGTCCACGAAGGACGTAGTCTCCGGGTATACAAGTTCATTCACCTCTATATATAACTATAGCATAACTATAGCATGTATATTTGCTCGCTCAGTAAACTCGTGCATGTGTAAATTGCCTGCACGCGTATAATATCAATAAACGTTTACCGAGCGCGCACTTAAAAAGAATTGCTGAGACTGTGACGCCTCCTCAGTTGAGAATTAGGGACTTCTTCTTCTCCTCCTCCTCCTTTTTCTTCTTCTTCTTCTGCTTCTTCTTGTTCTTCTTCTGTGTGAACCGTCAGGCGACGCGACGTTTCCGCCTCGCCTCCATTGAATCAATGCTCATTTTCAAACCAGTAGGGCATGAAATCTAAATCCATAACATTCCTCCTCCTATTTTTTGCTCGATTTAACCTACTTTAGAGACTCTGATTCTACATGCTTTACGCTGGAGACTATTTAATTGTGGCCCTTTTTTCAGATGCGTTTTTCTTCATTAGTGTGGACATCAAAAGAAAAGATTTCTGTCTTGGAGGTCTTGAATAGCTTCTTCAATTCCAGGCCTTGGACTCGTTTGAGGTATCCAAAATAGTGTCATTCGTAGACAGTGGGTCAAAATCGGGAAAATGCGACCAAAAAGCTGAAATCAAATCTTATTGTGTCCACACTCGGAAAATCATTTGGTTCAATCTGCCAAATTTTTTATGGTTCAATCATAGAATGTGGTTGTTATATGGTCTGCAAAATGTTTCATTGTCCCAACTACATTTTTTTGGTTGTCCTAAGCAAATCTTGTCTTAAGTGGAGTATTTCGTTGATTCAACAAACAATTTTTGTTTGGGTCCTTCAAATATTTTGTTGAATCAACAAAAAAGTTGTTTCGGTTTAAGATCATTGTTTTTCTGTGTGCACCTAACATGTATGTTATATCGTACCAATACATTGAGCAATATTTTTAACTTTTAGTAAACCGTTAAGTAGACTGCCCCTCCCCCCATCGTCGAAAAGTAACATATTCCAAAATGCTTTAAAAAAAGACGAAATAGGGTGATTTTTCAAAAAAATATGGGAGTAATAGTTAAATGAACTCTTTTCAATAAAATTAGGGCATGGATAGCATATTGAATTTGATATGAAACGCTTTAAAGTCTTGAAATTTGAAGTCGAATTATATTGTATTTTATTTTAAAAAGTTGAATTTTCAAAAAAAATTAGTATTTGACAAAGAAGAATTTTCCATCTAAAAGATTAATTTCCTCCTGAAAAACAAATTTTCAACCAAATACATAATTTTTTAACCAAATAATTACATTTTCTACTAAAAAACAATAGTTTTCTTTAAAAAATGAAAAATTTAAATTTTAAGTTTAGAAAATTATTTTAAAGTACGAAACTACTATAGAAAAAATTTTCTATCCAAAAAATTCCAGTTTTTTTCTTTTGGTTAAAATGTAATTTTTGTTTAAAAAACACAACTGTTTACATAAAAATGCTCATATTTTATGTTGTCTTTTTTGTTAGAAAGTTAATTTTCTTAGTTAAAAGCTAATCTTCTTTTTGGAAAATTCATCCTATTGGGGGAAAATAAAATTTTTTTTATTAAAATTAATATTTTTGATTGCGAATTTAACTAGTTATTTTAAAGTTGAACTACTTTTTTGAAAATATATATCTTTTTGTTTCTTATTTAGTTAAAAATTCATTTTTTTATTTAAAAATGTACATATTCCATTTTTTTAACATTAACCTTTTATAAGTTAAAAATTCATGTCTTTGGCTGAAAACTCATATTTTTGGATAGAAAATTAATTTTCTTAATTGAAAATGGTTGAGAATTTACTTATTTTGTTTGAAATCATCATTTTTGATTGAATTTTACTAGTTAAAAATTACTTTTTGTTTATTGCTTGTTTTTGTTTTTATTGTTTGTTGAAAATGCATCTTGTAGTTCGAAAATTTAATTTTTGCAACAAATTCAACTATTTTATTGGACATTTAACCTTGCAGGTTTTAAACTCATACCACAACCCGAAAAGATAAATTTTCAAACAAAAATAATAATGTTATAACAAAAAACTTATTATAATAATTTCAACAAAAAAATTCAATTTCAAAAAATTTTAACAAAGTTAACAAATTTAATCTTTTACCAGACATATCATTTTCAGATCAGCAGTTGAATTTTTTACCAAAACAGAGGAATTTCCAGTAAAAAATGCGACTTTTTAACAAAAAACTTAATTGTTTCTAAATAGTTAATTTGTCTACCAAATTGTTGAGTTTTTAAGCTAAAAAGTAGAATTTCCCATAAATCAGTTAATTTATTTAGCAAAAATGTAGATTTACAACCAAAGAGTTGGACTTTCATCTCAAATTATGGATCATTACAAAAAATATAATACTCAATGAAAAATGTAATATTAATATTTCAGACAAAGCAGATTTTAACCAAATTTTGAACACTCTGAAAACTTCCGAAATTAGATGAAACTATTTGAAATCTCTTAAAATAATCCAAATACTCAAAATCTTTGTGTCCTTATAAAATTCTTTGATATCACTGAAATCAGTCAAAATCCTATGATAAAACTCCTTGGAATCTGTTTAAATCTTTGAAATCATTTCAAATAAGATTATTTCTAAATCCTAAAAATCTTGAAATATTTTTAAATTTCTTTTTTTCAGATGGCGGATATGTGATTTTCGCCATTCTAGCTAATTTGGTAAAATATGGACATAAGTAGCATTTTTGTGAAAATAGTGGTATCACCTAAAAAAGTCTAAAACAGGACCAACAGTGTTGTGAGTGAAATTCAAACATTCAGGAACTTGACAAAATGGTTCTTGAAAAAAAAAATTGAATTGATTCAATCCCTTCATTGAAATTGAAGAAAGAGGATACACAAACCAACCATCGACATAATTTTTTGATTATTGATGCACTTTTTTTGCAATTACCTAATATATTATTGTTTGAAACAAAAGAATTTTTTTTGTAGCATGTATCGAATGCAGAAAATATCTTTGGATGATATGGACGTTCTACGTCATGAGATAGTGGTATAAAATGGATTAAACGACGCCTTTTGATCCCACGTGCAATTGAAACAAGTGGGTTGTTTGTTATGTCACCTATGCAAATAATTATCACCTTCTTAATTATTCTCGCGTTCTACATAAACAAGTGCACCTCCGCGGTGTACTACGCAGTTGGTCCGCGTTTCAGCGATTGGCATGCAGCTTATTGGCTGGTGCAGTTTATAAGTAGGATATCTTATTAGATAGGAGCAACGGGTGCAATAAACATGACTATCACTCGGTGCCAGTGGTGGCCCTTTTTCGACCGCCTTCCGCACATGCAAGGAACAAGACTTGCGACGCATTTTCTGACTTTCCTGCTTGGCGAGGAAATATATCACTTGTTAAATTTCAAGGCATAGAGTTATTAACAAGCTGCGCATTTTCATACTAGTTTAATAAATCTGAATAACTGTTGTAAAACGGACACCTTTACAAGAGTAAACGCTCGAGTAAATGCAGACACTTGAATGGCATGATAAACGTCTTTCACAAAACAAATACAGATTAGTAACAATGCGCACTGCTTAGATTGATTCAAGATTGTGCAGCATAAAAATCATGACATATTTATCCAGTGATTAATTTTCATAACGATATCAAAATGTTGCTAATTAGACAATATTGCATCAATATTTTTTCTTAATACAAACTTTGATGAGCGATTATTGCGTTATATTACGTATTTCAATGTTCATTAAAGACGACAGCTTACTTCATCAGACGTCTATAAATTCCGATTAATGTTTCGGGTTAAGCCTTTCGGCTTGAGTGACGCATCATCGAGACAGACTCTGCCACGTGCTCCTGGTTAAAGACCTAAAATGATACTGAAAGAAATTCATTAGCTTGTCTCACTGGCCATGTATAACCCCCTAAAAAAGAATCTAATCGGCATTCTGGGTATCATTTAGATCCAATATTGTTCACAGTATTAGATCCAATATAAAAATCAGCGTTTGCGTAATTTCGACCTTAAAGTTTCATTAACCTCAGGAATCAGGATGAATCATGCAAATCATGCATCCTGTGCATGACACAATACGACACATCCTTTTCAACTTTTAGCGACATTCTCTCAATATTTCATGCTTACAATTAGATAATTTATCAGCATCATGACTGTAATCTATACTTTCTTATTCATGATTGATGCATGTAAAAGCCCAGAGGTGAAATTTAGAAAGTGATTTTCTTTTTACGAAAATCATTCTTCGTACGCATCTGATTAAAATCTTACGCAGTCAAATTTTCGTATGAACGCGTACAAATTATGCGGCACGCAGCACTTTTATTTAAGCTGCATCAGCCATAGAAGGTGTCAGGCTTGATCGGTTCTTTGTGATCGACTTGACAAAGCGAATTAAACCGAACAGATTACATAATCTGACCCAATAATCGTTAAAATAACAATGCCGTAGAATAGCTTCACGTTGCAATTCGCAGAGTAGCGCGATTAATATTTATCGACAATCCTTTAATTGATGTGCCGTAATTTTTCGTCAGTTTCGGCGTTCTACATATAGAGAGGTTGCGCGCATCATCGATCATGCTCGACTTCCTCTCTCTCTATGATTTAGGTTTGTTAACTCTTTTGATTCGAATTTGAAAATTCACCATTACAATTTTTGCCAGACAATGTCAGTGATGGAAAAGGTTGAAGTTGATGAATTCGAGGCTATAATTTAGGTGAACGTAAGTGGTATTACGGCGAGTATTGAAAGAAACGATCAAGATCAAGGTGTAAACTGGTTAGGTTACGAGCAGGCTGGAAGGATGTTGGGTATCATCCATGGATGTGGACTTTGTGACATGGTGCTTTAAAATTTCGGGTGCAACGGGGCTCCAGGAGGTTACTGACCCGTTGACAGTGGTCAGTGATTGTAACGGGTGATCGGCCAGTCAACCTGCCAAACCACCAGCCATCACACTAACAAAACCCTCCTCGGACCTCCAACCATCCGACCAGTTCAACTGATGCTTTCCTTACGAGCCCGTAACTGTGTCCTCGATACTTACGTGCTTCTTGCTCGTGAATAAATTGCACAAACTTTATGCTTCCCATAAAAAAAGAAGAGTTGCAAAAGAAAAAAAAAAGAAAGCAAGAGCCCCATAAATTACAGAGAATCTTCAATAGAGAGAATGTAGAACAAGACCCTCTTTACGACCGTTTGAACCTTCGAAATGCAAGAGCAAAAAGAAGCAAAAACTTTGAGCTTCTCGAATAGGAAATTAGTTATTTTGTGTTTAGATAAAACCAATTTAATAAGAATCTTCCTTAACAATTACATTTTTGTCAGTAGGTAATGATAAAAAATACGATAAAAATTTTGTTTGGAAGTGTTTTGCAAAATTATAGTAATATAGTAACATACTAGCATTCACCTCGATAAACTTTAGTTACTTATTAGCTTATTGGCCTTTCGCAAAGGCATAAATCCGTGAAAGAAATTCTCTCAAGCTAAGTGTATATATTAGAGACTTTACGCACTCTTTGATCTGAACGGCACTATTATCAATTTTTTTTTTTCTTTTCTTATTATAATAAATTTGTCGCTTCTGTTCACAATATGATGAGAAAACTTAAAGAAGCATTAGAGAGATGTTTCCTATGTCTCATCGAGGATGGTGAAAGAGAAGACCTTTATGTAATAATGTAATAATAATCTAATAATTGATCACCTATATTAATTTCTGGAAAAGTCCTTTGTGATAAAATATTTCTTCCAATACATTATGTACCAAAGGCAGCAAAGTTTGGACAGTATTTCTGTTCTGCATTGGGTTATCTCTAAGGAAAAATAGAAGCAGGCTTAAAGAATGGCCAAGAAATGTTCGAGAGGAATGGAAATGAAGGTACAGGATTGAGGCGTAAATTTTCTGTGACCTTGTACACCATTGGCATTTATGAGACCTTGTCTGGTCCAGGCCTTTCGTCCACGTTCATCATCGGTATCTTCATTCTATGACGCAGCTCACTCGTAACTTGTGACAAGATTAATTTATTGTTTACGTGGTTCGTTTGTATATATGGTACCAAACACATGCTTACTTGTTTACAAAAAAATTTGTCTACTGCGAATCAGACAGATCGAAGAACTGAGAACTTGAACGACGAAACAACCTAAGGATCATCGATCTGGCTTGGCCTTGGTTGAAGAGGAAGGTTTTGCTTTGGCACGTGCTCTGCTCGAATTTGTTGTTATTACTACTAATGTATGCTCCTTGACCAGTCGATTGCTTGTTCGCTCTTCGAAAAATTCTACATCTGCTGATAACGCACATTATTCGAATTTCGAATGCTTAACTCTCACTGATTACTCCATCTGACTTTTGACTTTCGACATTAATTCTTTTCCTCATGGCAAGTTTACACTTGCACCATTGATTTATCGGTAATTGTATTTTTGGGACATCCCCTCTAGTTTTGATGAAAATTTGTCAATTTCTATAGGGAGCACTGACACTTCGTTTCTTGGTAGGGTCAGTCACGGATTAATTAGTGGAAAAACCGACTAAGTTTAGTTTTTCCTGGTGAAGGATGATCAATTTTAAAATACAGGGTTTGAAACGCTGACTGAAAATTTGATTTCGGAGATCTTGATTGACAATGATTAACAATTTTGATTTTATTTCCTATGTGAATTTAACACTATTATGTAATTATGTAAGAATTTCTGCATCTGAACGTAGAGGAGTTTTTATCAATCACCTGAAAATAAAACCAAGAATCTAAAGACCAACTTCGGAAAAACATCACCAAAATTTCCTATTCCAATTAAACAAAAAAAATTATCTCAAAAAGAAAAAAAATTCTTTTAGACAAAAATTAAAAGAATCAACAATGATTCTCAGATCTCCGGGAAAGAGAGCATCATGGTTTCATTGTTGTTCTTTTATTTTATTTTATTTTTTTATTTACCTTGATAAGGGTGCCAAGACGACGCTGATTATTATTTTGTACAAATGTTTTTTATTTTCATTTGATAACAATAAAAATAAAAAAGACGAAAGAAATAAAAATTCTTATTGTTCTGTCTTCTTCTTTATTTTTGTCCAAAAATTCTGGGGTTTATTGTCAGGAATTCTGCAGATTAACTTGATTATTGGACGTTAAATAGGATTTTAATCGCATTTAAATTTTCTTAAATTTCAATTCAATATAAAAAGTTTTCAAGCCACCAGTTAAATTAACAATCTAAGTGTTAAACTTTTAAGCAACAGAAAACAATTTTCGACAAAAACTTGAACTTTCAACAAAATAATTACATTTTAAAACAAATATATTAAACTTTAACCAAACGTAGGTTAATTTTTAAACAAATAGTGGAATTTTGAATCCAGGAAGACAATTATTTTAGAAGAGAATTTAATATTTTACATACAATTATAAATTTTTAACAAGAATGTTCATTATCTACCAAGATAAATTACTTTCCTTTTATAAAAGATAAATTCTCAATCTAAAAGTACAAATTTTTTAACAAAACAGTTAAATCTATAATTTAAATAATTGCTTAGTAAAAGCAGCTAAATTTGAAAACAAAATAATTAAACTTTTAACAAAATAGTTAACTTTTTAAACAATTTGTATAATTTTTAGCCTATGAAAATGAATTTTCAACGAAGAAGATTAATTTTCTACCAAAAGACGAAATTATAAGGCAAATAATTGTACCAGAAATAAAATAGTTGAATTTTAGGTAAGAAGCATGTCAACCCACAGCAAGACACATTTTGGCAATTTTTTAGCAAATAGTTTAATTTTTAACTTAATAGTTGTATGTTTTACAAAAATGGTGACATTTTTAACCAAAATATGAGTTTTTAATAAAAGCTTTATTTTCAATTAAGTTCTTAAATCATTAACCAAATAGTGGAATTTTAACGAAAAAATTGTTGAATTTTATGACTTAAAGACAAAAATTTTTGTAAAAAACTTAATTTTCTATAAAAGTTTAATTTTCTATATAAAACATGAATTTTTAAGAAAGAAGTTAATGTTTAACCAACCAGTGAAATTTTTACTTAAATTAAGAATTTTCAACCAAAAAAATTAATTTTTAAGAAAATATTTTTATGTCAGAAAAAAATTATTCATTAAGATTTAAGACAAAAAGACGAATTTTGTAACAAAATCCCTAAATCCTGACCCAAAAGAGATTAATTATCAACCAATAAGTTGCTTTTCTAACAAAGAAACAAATTAATTTTTTCCAAAAAGTCAAATTTTTAACAAAATATTTAAATTTTCAACCGCAGAAATTAATTTTTAAACTAAATTATTAATCTTCAACTGAAAGAATTAATTTTTAACAATGTAGTTTAACTTATGATGAGTTGTTCATTTTTCTAAATTTTAAAACTTTTTAACCGAAAAAACGAATTTACTACAGTATATATTTGAATTTTCCACCTGAAAATGTGAATTTTCAGCAAAAAATTGCATTCTCAGCCGAAGCAGATTAATTTTTAACCATACATTTGAATTTTTAATCAAAAGAGATGAAAACAAAAAATATGAATTATAGACGAAATAATGGGATTTTAAAGGGAAAAAAATAATACAAGAAAAGATAGCGTTCATTAAATTGTTTAATTTTTGTTTCTAAACGAAGATTTTTCATTAAATAGTTGAATTTTCGTCAAAAAATGATCACTTTTTAACAAAATTGTTTGAAACTCAACAAAATAGTTATATTTTTAGAATAGTTGAACTCAAAACTAAAAAATAATTATTTTCAATCAAGCATATTAATTTTCTTAAATTCTTAACCAAATAGTTGAATATTCTACGAAACTAGCGCAATTTAAAAAAAATTGAAAGTTCAACGAAAATCTTAACTTTCAACCAAATTATTGAGTTTTAAAGCCAAAAAGACGAATTTTCTGTTAAAAACTTAGTTTTATAAAAAAATTTATTTTCTATATAAAAAAGGTAATTTTGTATAAAAAAGTTAATTTTCTATTTAAAAAAAGAATTTTATAGCCGCTTACATGAATTTCCCAGAAAAAATTTAATTTTTAGTCAAGCAGTGGAATTTTAAACTTAAATTAAGAATTTTTAACGAACAAACTTCATTTTTAAAAAGTTTAACATTCAACCAAACAGTTGCATTATTAATCTGAAAAGATTAATGTTTGACAAAAAAGTTAATAGTTGATATTTTAACCAAAAAAGATTTTAATTACAGACAAAAAAAGTTTATTTAAGACAAAAAGACGAATTTTGTAACAAAATCACTAAATACTGACCTAAAAGAGATTAATTATCAACTAATAAGTTGCTTATATAACAAACAAACAAATTAATTTTTTTGCAAAAAGACCAATTTTTAACAAAATATTTAAATTTTTAACCACAGAAATTAATTTTTAAACTAAATTAAGGAATCTTTAACAGAAAAAATTAATTTTTAACAATGTAGTTTAACTTATGATGAGTTGTTCAATTTTCTACATTTGCATTTTTAACCAAAAAAAGATAAAAACAAAAAATATGAATGGTAAACAAAATAATGGAATTTTCATGAAAAAAAATACTAGCCAAATTATTGAGTTTTAAAGCCAAAAAGACGACTTTTCGATTAAAAACTTAGTTATATAGAATAAAATTAATTTTCTATAAAAAAAGGTAATTTTGTATAAAAAATTTAATTTTGTATTAAAAAAATGTATACCCGTTAACATGAATTTCCAAGGAAAAAATTTAACTTCTCACCAAACAGTGGAATTTTCGACTGGAAGTTAAAGTTTCAACCTAAAAATAGGAATTTTTAACAAAAAAAAATAATACTTCAAATATCAACAAAAAAGATTTTAATTTCTGACAAAAAAGTTGAATTTATTAAATTTGCTACCAAACTGTAACATTTTCGAGCAGAAAAAGCGGGTTTCCTAGAACATATTTGAAGTTTTAACGAAAGTGTTAATTTTTAGCAAAAAATTTCATTTTCAGCTGAGCTGTTTAATTTTTAATTATAGATTTACATTTCTAACCAAAAAAGAAGAATGATTAACGAAATAATGGAATTTTCAACAACGCTTTTTTCAAAAAGCCGATTTTTCATCAAAACAGTTGAATTTTCAACAGAAATTATCACTTTTTAACAACATTGTCGAATAATTAACAAAATAGTTATCTTTTAAAAAAGTTTGAATTCACAACTAAAAAAAATTAACTTTTAACCAAGGAGAATAATTTTCTATCAAAAAAGAAGAATGTTCAACCTCATACATGAATTGTAAACCAAAAATAGAATACTTACATTTTTAGTACAGAAAATTCATTCGAAATTTTGCAATTAATTTCCTACAGAAGAAGATGAATTATCAACAAAAATATAAACTATCAACCCAAAATAAAATATTCAAATTTTCAGTTGAAAACGTTAATTTTCAACCAAAAATCAAACAGATCATTAAAAAAAAAAACTAAAAATATGTTCTTACTATTTTTTCAGGTTAAGGTAATTTTTTTTAGTTCAAAATTGAACTATTTTCAAAATATGAATATTTTTTTGAATATTTATCAAGTTTTTTGTTAAAAAATAATCTTTTTTGATGAAAATTTAACTGTTTTGTTGAAAAGTCGTCTTTTTGAAATGAAAATTAAACAATTTAATGAAAAATTTCTTTTCTCTCGTAAACAATTTTTGTTGTTAAAAGTTCTATTATTTCGTTAATAATTTGTCCTTTTTGTTTAAAAATTCAATTTTTTGTAGAAATTTCAACTTCTTTGGTTAAAAATTCAAATATTTATTTAAAAATTCATCTGCGTCGGCTTAAAAGTAAATTTCTTGATACAAATTCACATTTATTTGTGAATGAAAATTTAACCATTTTGTTGAAAATTCGTCTCTTTTTTCATAAAAAATTAATTTGTTTGTTTGTTAGAAAAGCAACTTATAGTCTAGAATCTTACTGTTTGGTTAGAAATTAAATTTTTTATACAAAATTACCTTTTCTTATAGAAAATTAGTTTTTTTTATATAACTGAGTTTTTAATACAAAATTCGTCTTTTTGGCTTTGAAACTCAATAAATTTGTGGAAATTTAAGATTTTCTTTGAACTTTCATTTTTTTTAAATGGCGCTAGTATTTTTTTTCTTGAAATCTTCATTACTTCGTTTATCATTTGTATTTTGTGTTTTCTTTTTTTTTTTTTGGTTTAAAAATGCAAACGTAGGAAATTGAACAACTCATCATAAGTTAAAATACATTGTTAAAAATGAATTTTTTTAATTGAAGATTCATAATTTAGTTTAAAAATTAATTTCAGTGGTTCAAAATTTAAATATTGTGTTAAAAATTGGTCTTTTTTGAAAAAAATTAATTTGTTTGTTTGTTATAAAATCAACTTATTGGTTGATAATTAATCTCTGTTGTATCAGGATTAAAATTGTTTATTTTAGTTGAAAATTCTATATCAAATTTAAGAAATTGGTTGAATATTAGGTTTATTGTTAAAAATTCATACTTTGGTTGAAAATTTCACTATTTTAGTAGAATATTTATCTATTTGGTGAAGAATTCCAGAATTTGATTGAAAATTGATTTTTTTGTTGAGAATTCATATTATGTTTCAAAATTTCACTAATTTGGTAGAATATTAATATTCGGTTAAGAATTAATCAATTTGGTTAAAAATTAAGTTTTTGATTGAAAGTTCATACTTTGGTTAAAATTTTTACTATTTTGATAGAATATTAAAATAATGCTCTCTATTTGTTAATTTGGAAAATTCATCTTTTTGAGTATAATATAAAATTAAATAATTAATTCAGTTTTCGATTAAACACTTATCTTCTTTACTTAAAAGTACGGGGCCCGGTCGATACTACACATATCGATACTACACATTATATGAACTCTACACATTAAGCGAAAACGTCGAGTCT
>JAAAKG020144715.1:0-11058 GCA_010014905.2 Druon quercuslanigerum
CGCTCGAAGAAAGGGAACAAAAGCGGAGAAAAAGCGAGGCAGGGGAAGCACTGCAAGTGGTCCGTGGCCATCCCTGTGCTATAACAATACTCATAATTATTGTTATTATTACGTATTATATATTTGAAAAAATTATATTACTTTAACAAAATTGTATATTTGATGCTCTATTTTTTATTCAAAAGTCAAGTGACTGATGAGATTAGGATGTCATAAGTTAATTTAATACGATGCTTGAAACCTTCTGCGATGATGTAGGTATACAATTACGAGCGGCCGCGGTCGTTGGAGGTGACAAAAGTCACCTCTGGATGCTTTCTCAGAGCTATCATCTGCCACTCCACAGGTTTTTAATTGCTTGCTTCCTGATGGTCGAGAAAGTTTCTTACAATGCGACAGGTGTTTACTAAAACCTCCTTCTGAGCTGCTACCAATAACCCACTGACTCCTATGTTCAAGCTGTTCAGTGCATCTTGCGTGCACATTGACTGCAGCCGAAATCACAACGGGATGAATAGATGCATGATTCACATTCCTCCGTATGGTCTTTACTTCATGCCTTAACTCGCTATACTTTTGGAACTTGTTTGCATAGGTTGACTGCAAATTTCGGTTAAGTGGACAAGCAATGTCAATGATGCAGACTCTTCTACCTTTTTTTTCTCGCATCACGATGTCAGATGTATTAGCCCGGATATAATGATCCGATTGGATAGTAACATCCCAATATAAGATGTAATCTTCGCTTTCTAAAACGGTCATTGGAATGAATCCATAGAAAGGCATTAATTGTTTTAAGAGTCGTAGGGTTAGGGCAAGTTGTTGATTTATAATACCCGCTACATGATTATGTCTGTGTGTATATTCTGCGTGAGCCATTACGCGACAGCCATCAATATTGTGCTCGATGGATTCGTTGGTATCTTCACATAATCGACACCAGTCAACCACGTCTTGATTGAACACGTGTTTGCGACAATTCCTGCTGCTGACAATCTTGTTCTGTATCGCAATGACGAATCCTTTCGTCTCTGGATACCTTTCTTAGTTTTAAGACATCAAGCAAAGAGCTATGTGTAAGTTCCTTTGATGCTTATGAGCTTGAGTCGTGACAACAGCGTCTATAGTGACTACAACTTTATAGCTTCGCAAGGTTTTACAACATCCTTTTAGTTCTTCTGTAAGGATGTCATTCTCGTCGCAATGAGAATATACCTTATCTACAATGACAGCTGTAAGTTATTTATAAATGGTTGGAAGACAGGCTATCGGTTGAAATTCAGATGGATTTTGAGTATCTCGGTTTTCAGGTAACACATAATCGGTTAAAATGGTTCGGGCATGTTGAGAGAATGAAGGATGAACGACTAACGAAACAATTGTGTCAAGGTAAAGTAAATGGCAGCGTGCCCAGAGGAAAACCGCGGAAAGAATGGTTAGAATGTGTGAATAAGACCCTAGTTAGAAGGGACATAAGAAGTCATAGAAACACGAGAGCCTGCATGAAGAAATGCATGGACGTTAAAGAAGCTAGAGAAGTATGCCAGGACAGAAAAGTATGGCGGAAAATAGTTAATGAGAAGAGTGTCAGTAGAGTGAATGAAGCCTGAAACAAGAGACCTTGGATACTAATCATCCCAAATGGAGAACCTCACATGAAGACTTTGTAATGATCTTCACTCTGGGTGATTGCTAGAGAGATTGATCAGCAACCTGGGTCGGAGCAGTGTTGCGGAATAAAAGTGTTATTTAAATAAATAACACGAAAATTCTTGATCAATCTAAAAATTCTATAATTCCTTCCTCACACTACTCCCTTCCCTACCTAGTACGTCACGTCTACCTTGAAAGGGAAAGGGCTTAATAATAATAATAATAATAACATACGTAGTTCCCTGGAGCGTAATGCCTGGCATCAGATCTGGGTGTTCACTTGTCTTGTGAAAACACCTTGCCAACGCATGATGCACACTCGTCAGGTACTTGTACCAGAAGTTGTGCACCATGTCCGGACCTAGAGCTTTCTAGTTGCTTGCCATTTTTAAGACAGCTGAAAAATCTAAAGCTGTGATGTTTGTCAGCTTCATTTCAGGGCTATTACCTGCCCTTGCTGTCTCCAGTTTGAACCATGTAGTGCCCCAATTGCATCTGTTCATTTTTCCCCAAAGACCCGACCAGTAATTAGTCATATCTTCCAATTGAGGGACTTCGGTGTCTTGCTGCTATTATGCTTTACACTCAGTTGACGATAGAACCTTCCTTATATGTCAGAAATTTTCGATTTTGTTGCCTTCGTGCACCACTTTTCTTCTGCCGGCGTAGTCCTGCAGAAAGAACATCAAGTCTCTGCCGTTAGGAGTCCATAATCTCATCCAATATTGAAGGTGTTAGTGTCTCGATGTGCCGAGGGTGGACGAATTTAGTAACATGGTTTATCGGCTTTCTGCTTCTATTTACTTTTTTATATTGAGTTCATCGACACAATTTGCACCTTTCTTTTCTGGCATCGATATCCAACCTAATTTCCATGGTGGATCTCGATCCCTTACTGGAAAAAAAACTGCATATGCAGGCCTACGGCCCAACGTTATAACGGCGGTCACAGCTGCACAGTATACAAGAGTTTGCACCTCTAACGCAGTTTGTGTTGCGTTCAAATACGTAGGTAACACCTTTCTGTTGAGGTGCTCTATTAGTGCATGCAGTTCATTTAAGATATTCATTTTGGGCAGAGAATTCCTCAGTGTTGATTCCACATATCTGAACTCTAGTAAAGAATGACCAAAATTCCTTTCAAGGTGCTGTAGTTCTTCTAGGATTGCGCTATCCACATCATCGTTATCAATATCCGTATGTGGTTCTAATGGATACGGTATATGATGTTCATTATCCCTATTACCTATGCCTTCAGCTTCAATCAAGTCTTCGTGGTCCACATCCTCCAAGGGGAGTTCATCAATAGGAAGCTACTGTTCCACTTCCATTTTGATATAAGTTATTTCAACAGCAGAAAGCAATCTGTTTACAAATATTGAACGTTTTTGATCTGCTAGATTAGCTCATTTATTTTTGTGGCTAGCTCTTGGGTATTTAAGTTAAAAAATTCTATGATGTTCTCTCCTCACACTTTGCCCACATTTCTCTACCAAACATAAAGGCGCATAACATCTCTTTTCATATGGTATGTCCATTTCCGTCGCTTTTTTGCTTGCTGGACCTCTATTTCTGCTTCTGTTTCATCATCAACAGTTTGAGGAAGAATATTAATTCCCCCTGCTTAACCATATGACGCGCCTTCCTCTAACTAAATTCAATTCACAGTTAGTGGCAATGCAACACTAAATTTTCTTGAAATACCGAAAATACACATTATACGTGGAAAAAATCGATATCTTGGGACTTTTTATACGAAAATTTGAAAAAAATAGCATGGGCACATATGGGCAGCAGATTATTTCTTGTTTAATTCATCTGTAGTAAAATTAACAAGATCTTATGTGTCCAGAAGTGAAACAACTCGGAGCAACTCAACTTTACTCCAAATGTTTGCTCAAGTTGATTCCATTTTATCTTACTTTTACACACAAATGGTCTATTTTTTATACAATAATCCTGTGACTATTATATAATTGATTTTTATTCATATAGTATTTACCGCTAGCAGATGAATCACTATTTCAAAATAAAAAATCCTACTTCTATGATTTTCTGTAACCTCTGAAACACAGAACCAGTTTTCGAACTGCAAAACCGCCAGCTGTTCACAGAACCGAGAAAACTTCCAAACTGCCGGAAAAGGGTAGATAATAGGGAGAGATAGAGCTGGGCACAGTCAATCGAAATGTTAACTCAGTTAATCGTTAATCAGTAAATTAAAAAAGTTAACACAGTTAATCGCTAAACCGTTCACCTGTCGAAAATTTAACGTAAGTTAAATTCAATCCGTCAATCGTTAAAGTTAACTTTTTATACGAAGAAAAATTATACACTAGAGTGTATAATTTGTGAAATTTACAAACATTTTGCAAAATGAAAATAAATGGAAAAGGTGAGAATAAATGGAACAATTTAATAAAAAAAATATCCAATTTTTATAAAAGTAGCAAGGTTCTCATTGATTATGTTCACTGCTCTTGCAAATTGTTCATATGGTGCAAATTGCCCTTCATGAACAGAAGAACACGGTATAAGTCATCAGTACTAGTATAAGTTTCAGATGATCTCAGGCTGTTCTGTGGAAGTCACTAATGGTCGTGTCTCATTCATGACAACATGCCAATTGGTGGAAAATATTGGTGACATGCGCAGTGCAGCAAGCAGTTTATTTTTAAAAAATTTTGAGTTAAAGGAGTTTAACTGAAGTTCATATAAATTAACGCGACCAACATCGTAAGAGCGACAAAGACGGTAGTGAACCACTCCTAGAGATGCATTGTGTCTGTAGAGATACATCGTGCCCACGTGAGTAGGACATCTGGTGTGATAATGATCATAATTCGCTGAAATATGGTTAAGGTGAGTTGAAGAAGTTTACCTGTATGTTTAAAAAATGAACATATAATAGACCAAATATGTAGTTCATGCAAGAAGAAGTAAAAAATTTTAAATTATCATGATAAATGTTCAATAAAATTAAGAAAAATAATCAAACGACTTATAATACGCTAGAAAGGACTCACATGAACATTTCACATACATTTCTAGGAAATATACAAAATCGAAATTATCGAATATGTGAAGAAAGTCAACTTTTAGTGACTGGATTCAAATACAGTCAGTTTACAATATAAAAAAATTGAGTGCAGAATTCTGACAAAATAGAATGAGAAAAACACAAAATAATTTAACCCGATGTTCAATTTCAACTGATATATGATACGAAATACACCTATGATATCGCATCGATGGCGATAAGGAACGACGCCACCGTTTAAATTCGCATAATTAACGATTAGAATTTGGTCGGCAGAAAGATGAAATAAGAGTTTGAGATGATCATATAAAAATGGGACAGCATTATCCTGAATATCGCCCTGTGACTAAGATTCGTTGTTCGTCCCGTAATCAAGATTCGAAGTTCGTCCATTTACAAATTATGCCGTTGATGGCCCCAACAAAACGGCCGATGGAACCTACAAATTGAGCACCTACGAATGGTCAGGAACCACTAGGAGATTGGCAAAGGAGCGTTCCTTTACAAAGCCGCGGAGCAGGCAGCCGATACCCTTGGCCTGAATCGTAACACCAGAAGTGAGGAACGTGCATTACTTAATCTAGATGCCTCACTTCTTAAAGTCCAAATAAAGAAAGCAGAGGTCAAAAACTTCCACCAGCAACTTCTCGACAAGAAAATACAAGGAAACTTTAACAGAAATGTAGATCAGTCCTTGACCAAGAAGCTAACGTTTACTTTCCTCAGATCATCCTGTCTTAATTCATGTACAGGGCATGTCACTTTCACATGCCAGGATGGCGTCATTTCCACCTTAGTATACCATAACAACTTTACTACTAACATGGTCGCTCTTAAGTTGCTGGCATTGCACACTCGAGGCCTGACATCGTTCGTCACGACTTCGAGAAACGAACATCACAACCAAGGAGAAGTATCGAGACCTTCTAAGGAATCTGTGGCGACTATACCCAGAACATTCGCTTAAAACAATTGTCCTTGTGATCACTGGTCCCGTAGGTGGTAAGCTATCACTGGTTCCTAACCACAAAGCCATACCCGCGAACAAAAAATATGCCAAGGCACTTGCGAGATGGATACAGAAATCTTCAATCCTTGGTCACTTCGTGTCCTTAAGATACTCGACTGTTTCGCCGCCCATTATGATATGATTTCATCATGCCCTGTGACCACCCATCTCTCGGTCGTGAAACGCGGCGAAAGGTGTGATTTACCACGGTTCTGCTAGGAGCCGCTGTCACTTTTAGATGACAGTTGCTTCTAGTGTGATCCTGCGGGAGTTGTTAAACTCTTTTTCATTGGTTACTCTGTCCTGATTTAACATGTCCTAAAATATATAAACACATAAATTATAAAACGCTAAATCTTTAAATTACTTACATAGGTTCAAGTCAACAGTTGGAACGAAACCTGATTCTGATTTTTCGAAAACGCAAAAAAGGAGAAGGACAAATACTTCGGATTGTTACATTAGTTGAATTAATTTATGCAGCATCCATGAGACTAAAAAGCGTAGTAGAAAGAGACCTTTATCAAATAATTACACCAATTTACCAAAAAGTCCTGAAGAACTTTAGCACTTGAAAGAGATTTGCCAAAAAGGTCGATTGAGAACTCCGTAGATAAAGCTCTTGCAGTAAAGACCACTATAAAGGTATAAAATGCCAATGCTCAACAATTCGAAGTTTATGTCCGAAATAAATTTCAAAATGTTAACAACTTTAACAAACTAAGAAGAGAGAGGGGGAGAGAGTGCGTGGTCGGCTGCTATAGCGAGTGAAACCGCACATTCGTTCTTCCTTGAGTTCTTACAATCCTTTTTGTTTTTAAATTAGATTTTTGGTATTGATGCCCTGTAATGAATTTACCCTTTCTTTAATTATATTTTTCCCTGTAGGTACAACGAGTCGTCATTTTCGCATTTTGGCCTAGGTGCGTAAGAAAACTTATTTTAAGTACGTACAAAAATGAGAACATAAAATTATCGGAAAACAATTTTAATTCAGAATAAAAATTATTCTCCTAAGTCGTTGCTCTTTTCATTCATAAATTAGCTCGTTGTTAGTCTTCGAGCGCTTGGAATGATGATTTAACATTCCGATAGCAAGTTCTCGGATTACGAGCGAAAGGAGAGACTTGAAAAGTAATATGGTTTTAAGTCAATGTGACTCAAAATGATACTTCGAGCCACATTAATTAGATGAAATAAAGAATCAGGGTTTGCTCGTAACATTAATTGTCTACACAAATTCCATTTGTTAAAAAATTTTTTTTTTCAAAACTTCGACTTACTGAAACTTTATTATCATCAACTGATATTGTGTCGCAACATAATGTTGTTCTTTGCCCGCCTGGAGACTTTTTCCTTTGCTTTTAGACCAAATGCAATAGAAATTGTTTTTGATCCTCATTTCTCTTTAATAAATGGTTGAAATCAGATTGTTGAAATCAATTTTAAAATAAATGTATATTATTAACGATAATAAACTGCCAGTTCAACGAATTTTTTTAGAGAAAAAAAACTTTTTTTGAACAAATAGAATTTGTTCAAATAATTAAAAATTAATTAACCAATATTGATAAATACTCCTCTAGACCAACAGTAATCATTTTTCTTTTAAAAAAATGTAGAAAAAAATTATTTAAACAATTAAAAATTAATCAATCAATGTATATAAACATTCCACTAAAGAAATAGTTATAATTTTTAATTTAAAAAAATGTTTGAACAAAAATGATTTATTATTCCAAAAACTCAAAAAAGTGATTTTTCCCCATGCATTTTACATGGGAAACTTCCAGTCAAAACTTTCGGATTTGGAATGAAATGTGCAATGCTATAACTGAAACAAATTCTGCAATTATATATTATATGTGTGCAACGCGCCCCATCCAAATCAATGATTTTAAATAGATTTATAAAATGAAGACAAAAACTGAAAGCATTAAAATAAGAATATCGAGTTTCGACACTTTGATCAGGATGCTTGAAAGCCTTCAAGTTTCGTACAAATTATCATTTAAAAAGCAGTGCGACCAGAACATAAAGGAAAAATCATTTTAAAAAGCCAAAAAGGCATGTGTGCAAAAGTCATCCAAAAAGGAATTAGGTCTTCGCGTATATGCTGTTGAACAAAGAAGTGAAACCAGTAATACATCCAAAGGAAACAATAGAGAGATACATTTAATCTTATGATTGGCATTATATGGCAGCATCAATTCACAAAATACTACAAGGTACTGAAATATTAAAAGCTGCTACAATTCCTATAGGAATTGTAGCAACAGCCAAAATGATTTTTCCTTTATGTTCTGGTCGTACAGCTTTTTAAATAATTATTTGTACGAAACTTGAAGGCTTTCAAGCATCCTGATCAAAGTATCCAAACTCGATATTCTCATTTTAATGTTTTCAGTTTTTGTCTTCATTTTATAAATCTGTTTAAAATCATTGATTTCGATCGGGCGCGCTGCACACATATAGCATATAATTGCAGAATTTGTTCCAGTTATAGCACTGCACATTTCATTCCAAGTCCGAAAGTTTTGACTGGAAGTTTCCCATATAAAATGCATGGAAAAAATCACTTTTTTTGAGTTTTTGGAATAATAAATCATTTTTGTTCCAAAAATTATTTTTTGTATTAAAAATTATAACTATTTCTTTAGTGAAATGTTTATATACATTGATTAATTAATTTGTAATTGTTTAAATAATTTTTTTTCGACATTTTTTTAAAGAAAAATGATTACGGTTGGTCTAGAGGAGTATTTATCAATATTGGTTAATTAAATTTTAATTCTTTGAACAAATTATATTTATTCAAAAAAAGTTTTTTTTCTCTAAAAATTCGTGGAACTGACAGTTTATTATCTTTGATAATATAAATTTATTTTTAAATTGATTTTAACAATCTGATTTCAACAATTTATTAACAAGAAATGAGGATCAAAAACAATTTTTATTGCATTTGGTCTAAAAGCAAAGGAAAAAGTTTCCAGGCGGCCAAAGAACAACATTATGTTGCGACACACAATGATAGACAATATCGATTAGGATTCTATAAGAAAGAAGCGAACAAATTAAATTGGAAACAAATAAGGTTTGGTAAATAATGGTGGAAATGTGTAAATATAAACATAATGAATATACAACCCTTCATATTAGTTGAAAACAAATAATAACTTATTGTTTCAACAATTGAAAAATATTTCAAAATAAATATCAGTTGATGATAATAAAGTTTCAGTAAGTCGAAGTTTTGAAAAAAAAAAATTTAACAAATGGAATTTGTGCAGACAATTAATGTTACGAGCAAACCCTGATTCTTTATTTTATCTAATTAATGTGGCTCGAAGTATTATTTTGAGCCACATTGACTTAAAACCATATGACTTTTCGAGTCTCCTTTCGCGCGTAATCTGAGAACTTGCTATCAGAATGCTATATCATCATTCCAAGCTCTCGAAGGCTAACAACGAGCTAATTTACGAATGAAAAGAGCAACGACTTAGGATGCCCATGCAAATCTACCCCCTGGGGGAAATCCACCCCTCGGAAAAAATCGAGGCCTTGTGGGAATCCTTCCCCTTGTAAATCTTAATATACCCGTCGATATCTGATCCTGAACTTGGACCAACTGGAGTATCTTCACTCTAGCAATAACTACCAGAGCACGGATTCCTCTGCAAATCTACCTCCTGTGAACAACCCGCCACTGGGACAAAGCCTAATGCCTGTGGGGAATAACCCTATTATCAGTATCCAGTACCCTGAAGGAAATCCGCCTCTTGAATACAAGCAAGGCCCTGTGGGAAATACCCCCCCCCCCATAAATATTCAACCCCTGTGGACAACCCGCCCCTTCGAAATCCTTGGAATCCCTCTCCTGGTATATCTACTAACCCCATCGATCTCTGAACTAGCAGGTCAACGAACAGTAGTATCCCATCACCCTGGAAATATTTTTCAGAGTACGGACTTCCTCCTGGACAACCCTTTCCCCCTGCAAGAATTTAATCCCTGCACAAAACACACCCCTTGGGCAAAATAATGATCCTGTGGAAATCCCTTCTATTGTAAATCTACACACCGACATTGATCTCTGAACTAGGATTTCAATCAACAGAAGTATCCCCACCCTGGAAATGGCGAAAAATCCTCCCTCTGGATAACGTCCATCGCCTGTGCAATTCATTCCCCTGTAAATAATTCCCCCTTCCCTAGGTGAATCAATCCCTTTGTGGAAAACATATCCCCGCATGAAATATACTCTCAGTGCCATGTCAGCCTTTCAAAAGAATCATCCCGCTATTGGACATCCACTCTCCATGGCAATTCATCCCCCTTGTACAAAAGTCTACTCTCAGCGGGCCGGCCAACGAAGACGTCTCCTTTTAACAACAGCCCCAATGGGTACTCCTAGTACCCAGGTCCCCAAAATACAAGGATGCTTTTCCTTAGGTCTCGCGACCCTCCTCACTGACCCATGCGACATGGATGACTTGTGATCCCCAGTAAATACCACTGCTATCCAGATCACACCAAGAGTCGCCCGTACCATCGACTTGCGATCCCCAATCGGTACCCCGGCCATTTAGTTCGCCTCAAGATCCACCCATACAACCGACTTGCGATCCCCAATGGGTTATCCCTGTTAGCCGGATTGCCCCAAGCGTCACACGTACCACTGAGTTCGATCCGTTCATCCAATCTCTCAAAAAAAGACCCTCCGGCCCAGAAACGCCGGCGATAGCGGCCCCAGAATATCCAAGACCCTCCGGAACAGGCAACCCGTTGAGGGCGGCCTCGAAAAAGGTCGCAGATTAACAAAAGCTTCCGGTACAGAAACACAGTAGTGGCAGTCTTCCACAGTGGCCCCAGATCGACCAATGCCCTCCGGCGCAGGAATGTCGTCGAGTCCTAGCAATCCGCCCGGAAAGAGTACGGAAAAGAAGTGATGCCCGAATATCGATCTGCGATTTCTTAAACAATCTCTTGAACATACGTTAAGTTGAATTTTCCGTTTTGTGCAAATAGTAGAAATAAGATTAGGATTTAAGGTTCATTTCATGACATTGTTTTAAACTGTAAGTTTAGATTTACTCGAATATCAACCAGCTGATGTTTGAACGCCGCAGTCAACGAAAAGCCTTGTGGATTCTTTCTTGGAATGCGTTCTCCTCGGACTACAGCGTAAGCCACTTCTCCCTGACTGCTCCGCTTCAACCCTTTCCCGAGCGAAAAAGCTCAAAGCTATAGACCCCCCCCCCCCACCCTCCCCCCCACCACCACCCCACCCACCCACCCCACCCCCCCAACCCCACCACCCCCCCCCACACTCGCCCCCGCCCCCCCCCCCCAC
>JAAAKG020144716.1:0-11058 GCA_010014905.2 Druon quercuslanigerum
CAAATTTCTTGAATTTCTTTGAAATGCAGATCAAAATAGAAAAAGAAGACTTTTATAAAATGATATAATATAATATACTTATAATATAAACATTAAAGATATGTATATATATAATAGTATTATTATTCATATTCTATACCTGAAAAAACATAACCTCAAAATCGAAGCATCGAAAGCTGGAAATATCCAAATCTCAATTTCTTGATTTTATTTCGAAGTGGATCGAAATATAAATAGAACCGCCGAATTCCGCCGACCGGCAATCGTGCACCTTCGAGTTTTTAGATTCAGAAGAGGAGAAATGTGTTGCGCGCGCAACCTAGTCATGTGCTATGGTCTCCTTCTATTTTCACACGGACATAGACTTGTCATAGTATTGGAGTGAATGCGGTTTCAGATCTGGGATCACTGACCCGCCTTGCAGTAAAGGCCATAAAAGACTCAGCAAAAAAATGGGGGGAGGTATATAAGTCTCTCTCACTCACTTAGAATAAATTCAAGAAAAATTCTTCGGCAAAAATATTTGAGTCACACCACGTTAATGCGCTTAAACGCACAGCTATACTCCAGGAAGCAGACTGTTAAGGAGCCCGTAGCCGTGTATCTACAACAAAAATATATGTTAGCCTTACGGCTACTACCCACAGCGGCCGAAGAAGACATCGTTCGAATCCTTTTGGAGTCCCTGCGACCATCAATACGCAGAGTAATCCGAGCGACATTCCCACAAACCTTCGGGGATCTAATGGACCCCGCCGTAGAGGCGGAAATGGATAAAGCCGAGGATCAGCCTCGAAAGGAAGCTTAGAAGGTGGAAGTAAAAAAGATTAATACACAATCGAGAGCACTTGGAGACGACCAACGCCGCGGTGCTCCACCATGTCATTACTGCCCGGATTACCATTTTCATCGAGACTGTCCAGTTCTCAGGGCAGAACGACGAAATACTAACCAGGAAAACTGGCACAGCTCAGCGGTCCAAAGAACCGTCGAGCAGCCAGCCAACCAGGAAACCCGTCAATAAATTTAACGAGCATCACCTCACGTCGGATACCCCGCCTCCGTGTTCTTTTGGGAAGGGGCGAAGCCATGGCCTTGGTTGACTCATGTTCCTCAGACAATTTCGTCAAGGCGGATATACTGAGCGACGATCAAATGCGAACCTTAGGGCCCTGCCCCCCATACGCACAACTCGCCGCACGGGGATCAATGCTCAAACTAATCGGCTGTATAGTTTTATCACCAGAGATCTGCGAACAGCTCTACCCAGGTACCTTTTTCGTCAGCCTAGATTTTTAGAATGAGTTAGTCTTCGGTATACCGTGGTTCGACGAGCACCGGGTAATATACGAACACTGCCTCGGCTGTATTTAATTAGGAGCCAAAGATCGGAACCGGGTCTACTTCACTCCCGAAACTCAGACTTCCTCAACCAACGTACCCACGCCACAGCTGAGTCACAACTTCCCACCGGAGTATCAGGACAAATTTTACAGTCTGACTAGAATCAATAGCCAGACTTTTCACCAAGGGGGGCCGCTACGTCAGACGATGGCAGTCCAGCACGAGATTCACCTATCGGATCCAACTCCGTTCCGAGAAGCACCTCGTCGATATTAGGAACAGAAGCGTTTGTGGTTGGACGGACAGGTACGCGACATGCTCGCAGATGGGATAATCTAGACGAGCGTTTTTTTGTGGATTACCGTCGAATCAATAAGCAAACGGTAGACGCTCCCCAATGTTTACCCCGGACACACCAAATACTCAAGGATATCGGCGGCGCACGAGTTTTCTCCACCTTAGACCTTAAGAGTGGATACTGGCAAATTCCGTTGGCCCCGAAAGCCCAAAGATTCACCGCTTTTGCTACTCCCAGTGGCGGCCAATACCAGTTTCAAGTGATGCCTTCCGGATTAAAAAATGCACCCGGCACATTTCAAACTCTGATGCGGCATGTACTCGCCGATCACTGGGGCAAATTCGCCATTGCCTACCTGGACGACATCATCGTTTACTCCGACGACTGGGAGCAGTACCTTCTACACCTGAAACTCACCCTGGAGAGGCTACAAATATATGGTCTGACGTGCTCTGCACAGAAATGCCAGTTCGGTCAAACGAGTCTCCCCCATCTAGGCCATGTCGTCACGTCCAAAGGAAATCATCCACAGCCGAAACACCTTCAGGCGATCCTAGACGCTCAACCACCACGTACTCGGAAGGGCCTGCGTTCACTGCTGGGTACCATAAATTGGTTGCACGAGTATATTTCCCGCTACTCCGAGATCATCGCTGCGATGACAGATCTGCTTTCACCCAAGCGACCTTAAAAATGGAATGGAGAAGCTCAGAAAGCTTTGGACGCTGCGAAGGAGGCTTTCCGTCACCACGAACCTCTCAGCCGGCCCGAAGCATCCTTGCCTTTCATCCTTCAGACAGACGCCAGCGCACGAGGAATGGGGGCAGTCATAATGCAGCAAATACCAGATGGCCTACGCAGAAGCAGTCTACCACTGTAATGAGCAAAATACTATATTTTTTTTAGTTCAACTTTTAACTAAGTAGTCGTATTTTAAACCAAATGGATGAATTTTAAACCAAAAATGAATATTTACCTAAAATGATCAATTCTTAATTGGAAATTGTTGATTTTTCAATCAAAGAAATAAATTATCAACCATGAAGAATAACTTTGATTAAAAAAGATAAAATTTCGTCAAAATAATATTTGTAATTTCAGTTGAATGATGAATTAATTTTTTAATTGGAATAGTTGATATTGGCTGCTATTTGGGCCATAATGCATTTCCGGCCATATCTAGAAGATCAGGGGTTCACCTTACGCACGGATAGCAAAACGGCGACTTGGTTGGACAGGCAGAAGGACACTCGTGATAAACTCACGAGGTGGCACGTACTACTCAGTCGTCTCACCTTTGACATCGAGCATTGTCCTGGGAAGAACAATGAGTTACGTGACGCTTTGTCCCGTCACCCAGATCCAAATTCACCATCACCCGGAGAACCGGATCTAGAGCAAATGGTTCCACCTAGTTTACAAGCCAATCAAGGGGCTCACTCGAAAGATATCCCAGTTCTACAAGTCTTGGGTACCCCCTCCCTTTTCGAAGAAATAGCAGCCGCCCAAATAGAAGATCCGGAGATTGAAAGAGATATCCACCGATGGATGCAACTAAAGGACAAGCTCAGGCGTAATCAACAGGAAGAAAGTTTCGTCAAAAATCATCGACTGGACGAGAAGGGATTCTGGCGAAGATCCAGAGACCATACGAAATGGTTATTACCCGCACCCAAAGTTCTGCAACAGCGAATAATATGGGAGTACCACGACGCGCCACTTTCCGGCCACCTGGGAGCAGACGAAACCATCCGGGCCATAAATGGATATTTCACCTGGCCCGGCATGACTCGAGAAATAAGACGCTACGTCTCTTCTTAAACAAATGTAATGTTTTTTGGTTTAAAATGCAAGTAGGTAAAAAATATTTTTTTATTTGAAGATTCAACTTTTTTGTTTAGTCTGATTTTGCATGACTAACTTTTTTTCGTAAAAATGAAAATTTTGTTGGTTAAAAGATTATTTTTATTATATTAATAGTCTTATTCTAAGCGTCTTATATTTGTAAATTTTTATAAATTTTTGTTTATAACGCTAAGAAAATACTATATTTTTTTTAGTTCAACTTTTAACTATTAGTCTTATTTTAAACCAAATGGATAAATTTTAAACCAAAAATGAATATTTACCTAAAATGATAAATTCTTAATTGGAAATTGTTGACTTCTCAATCAAAGAAATGAATTATCAACAATGAAGAATAACTTTTATTAAAAATTAATTTTTTAATTGGAATAGTTGATATTTAATCCAAAAAGATGAATTTTGAATTAAAATGATGAAATATTGACTAGAATATTGGAATTTTCAAAATAAATAGTTACATTTTCCGTTTAAAAAATTATTTTCAAGATGAAAACAACAATTTGCTAATAAAATAGTTAAAGTTTCAAGTAAAATTTTTAATAACGAAGATTAATTTCCAACTACAGAAAAAATTAATTTTTAATCAAATATTTTATTTTTCGACCAAGGAGTTAAATTTTGAATTACGATTATGAAAAATTTACAAACAAATAATTTTTAACAAAGTTATTAAATTTCTATTCCGAAAAAGATGAGTTCTAAACGAAAAATTTTGTATTTGATATTTGAACTATAAAGTATTTTAATTTACCAAGAAATGTCTAATTAAACAAAATGAACTTTTAATTAAAAGTATCTGGATTCTTTTTATTGATTTCTATTACTTTAGTTAATATTTAAGCAAAAAATAAAAAAAAAATAACGAGAAAAAGGGAAAGTTTCTTCAAAACAGGGTAAAAAAGTTTAATTCCTTATGAGGGGAAAAAATGGTTTTAAAATCATCAAAAAAACATGAAACATAATCATGGAAACCGAGACAAACATCTCAACTTATAATGAAAACTTTCCATTTTTAAAAGAAAAATATATTTATATATTTTATTTAATATTATTACTTAGTAATGGCCTATTAAACAAATATTTATTTTGCAAAAATTTAAATTTTTTGAAAACTGTATATATTAATTTTAAAAAAAGTTATAGAAATGAAAAACATGAGCAATCGGTATGTTAAAAAATAGAAACTGATTGCTTAACATTCCATTTTTTTCAAAGCAATGAATTTGCAATTTCGTGAAACTTCAAAATAGGCTAAGGACACAAATCTATTTGCTTCCTGATATTAAAAGCCTAAAAAATTAAAAATTCGAGAATGGCACATTTTTGAATTAACAAGAATAAATAAAAATTTAAAAACGGGTTTAATAAATTAATAAATTGTTATATTTAATGGAAATAAATAAAATAAATCATATCTAATTTTACTTAATTTCTCGATGGATCAACATGAATTTGATTCATTATGTTTAACCGCCTTAGAGATATTTTTTTAAGAACATTAGATCCCTAACATTCAACATTATAACAATATTAAATTTTTTTTATAATTTATAATATTTTTTACACTTTAAAATTTTTTTAAATAAATTTAAAAAAGTGAATTGGGTAAAAAGATATTTCATTTAGCCGCTTTAACCCTCAGATATATTTGAAATCAATTCGAATTAAAATTTGAGCATACAAATAAGGCAAAGAATGTCTTGCTTATTATTATTATTATACAAAAATTTAAAGATAAGTTTTTTTCATAATTTCTAAACCAAGAAAATTATATGCTATCTAATACGTATGTCAAAGTATTTGTTGACACCTAAAATTTATCTTTGTTATAAATAATTAAAAATAATAAATTTAAAATTTTCGTCCTCTTTTCTTGCGAAAATTTGTATTACATTTTATGTGTATTAAAATAGGTTACTTGTTTGACGTAACTGTAGAATTTTTGCTATGAATAACATTTATATTTGTTCTAAATAATTTAAATTAAAAAAAAGAATATTTAGCTTTTAATTTGAAAAAATTCGCTGTGTCTTATATGTATAAAATTTGATTTTGAGATAATAACCTTTAAAAAATCTAAAAATGAATAATTAATGTTTCTTTATAAATAATGAAGGTTAAAAACTAGACAAATTATCTTCCCTTTTTCTATGAAAAACACTAATTTTCATCTTACTTGTTTTGTTTCTTAACTTGAATTTTGTAGGAATTCTTTTTTTAGTATAATAAATTATTACGATATTAAATATTCAAATATTTGGTTGAAAATCTATTTTTTTCGTTAATAATAAGTTTTTGTTATTAAAAATTAATTTTTTTAAACTAAAAATTTAACGATATTTGCTGTCGAAAATTTTTTATAGACAGTTAATCTTTTTGGTAGAAAATTCGTTTGCTTGGTTGGAAATTTACCTATTTCGGTGAACATTTTTTTTATTTGTTTGACAAGTTATTCCTTTAACTAATAATTACCGTATTCTATTTTTTGTTGAAAATTGATATTTTTTGTTAAAAATTTGTCTTTTTTGACAGAAATTAAACCGTTTTGGTTGACAATTCCTGTATTTTGTTCAAAATGATTCATTTTTGGTGCAAAACTCACCTTTTGGTTGAAAAATTGATTTTTTGGCTAAAAGTAAGTTTTTTTAAATTGAAAATTAATTTTTTAAACTAAAAATTAAATTAAATTTGTGGAAAATTTTTTTGATAGACATTTAGTTTTTTTGGTAACAAGTTTATTATGTTGATTGAAAATTTAATTTATCGACTTAAAAACTTATTTTACTTCTTTGGTTGAAAATCAGATATTTTGATTAAAAATTAATTTTATTAACTAAAAATTTAAACATTCCATAACTTTACGAATTTTTTTACAGACGGTTAATTTTTTATCTTTCTAATTTTATTCTATTTATGGTTGAAAATTTATCAATGTTTTTAGATGTTAATTAAACTATGTTTTTGAAAATTGACTTTTTTGTTAGAAAATTATTATTCTTCTTTTTCAATTCATTTATTTTTTATTAAAAGTTCATTTTGCTGAGTAAAATTTTAACCTATTTGATGAAAATATTTTTTTTGTATTAAAAATTAATTTTTTTATTTGAAAAGTCTACTTTATGGTAGGAAATTAGTCTTCTTGTCAGAATATTTATCTTTTCTGTTTGGCAATCGATTATTTTTGGTTAAGAATTTAAGTATTTTGATGAAACCTCTTTTTTTGTTTTAAAATTATTTTCCCAACTAAAAACAGAACTATATAGTTTTTTTATCACAAGATTTTTTTCTCTGCAAATTTGTTCCTCACGATTAAAATGTAAATATTTTATTAAAGTTTTGTTGTTGTTGAAAATAATTTTTGAATTTAAAAATTAAGTATTTCATTGACCCTTTTTCTTTTTTATTAAAATTGAACTTTTTTTAATTAATATTAAAACCTTTTTTTGGTTTTGAATATCAACTACTCAATTTTTCGTTAAAAATTCATCTATTTTTTATAAAAGTTATACTAATTGGTTTTTATAGACAATAATAATTTGTTTAAAAAAGTCATGTTTTTTAAATTGCTTCACTTATTACCTCAAAAAAAATTTGAAAGTGGACAAAAGTACTAAATTATAGAAAAAACCCAACTTTCTAACATTATTCTAAGAGAATATTGTAATAAAAAATAAGAAATTGTTTAAACTATCATTTGTGTTCAATATAATTAATTATAAATTCGCTCTAACCTCGCAATACCTAAATTTTCACTTTTCGGATTTTTTTGATGATTTTGGACTTTAACTAGCTTTATTAACTTAACTGGCTTTAACCATACTGGTGAACTAACAAAACCTAAAAATAAAATAATATAAAAAAAACAATAATAATAAATTATTTTTTGACTCTGTTTCGAAATTTTGACAAATAAATATATTGCACATATTTAGCAGGCCTAAAAAAGTCCTTACTAAAATTTCGTGATTTTGCAAAAAAAAATTGATTTGTGTTTAAAAACTTACCGTAGAAAATTTTTTTGAACATCCTGTAAAATTTAATTTTTGTTTCTTATATAATTGTCATTCTTATGCCTTCAACTAAAAAATGTCTTTAGCAAAAATATTAATCTTAACATTTATTAAGAGTGTAATTAATTTCAGTAAATACAAACTTAAAATTTAAGAAATTTAAATGAGATTAAAATCAGATTTTAAATCCTTATTAACGTCCAATAATCAGGTTAATGTGCAGAATTTCACAAAATGTTCCTGTTGAAATTTAAAAAGGAAATAATTTCCCTAAAAAAGAAAAGGAATTATTTCTTTTTTTTGACAAACATAAAAAAGAGGGAAAAAAATGAGAAGGCAATCAACCAAATCTCTTTTTCTCATTCTTCTTTCCTCTTTGTTATTTTTGTCACAAAAAATATATATTTTTTCTTTTCTTTTTCAGGAGAATTGTTTCCTTTTTTCAAATTGCAATAGGAACATGTTATGGTGGTTTTCCCAAATTGTTTGTTATATTCTTGGTTTTATTTTTGGAAATTCTGCACATTAAATACAAAATTTTATTTATTTCAATTACATTTCCTTAATATTCATAATGTTGTAGGGCGAAAATTGAAACAAATGGTGGTGGTTCGAAAAAATTACAAAAAGGCCTCCTAACATTCATTAAGTGTGTCATTACCTGAAAAATAATTTTTATTATCTCAGTCTGGTTGTCTAGCCCTTGAATTTTTTTTTAAGTACAAACAAGATTTCTTTTTAAATACCGAAGCACCTTGTCTTTTACCATCAGTTTCATTCTGTGATTAAATAGTTTCTTTCAAACATGGGACAAATATCAAATTTGAGATTCGTAATAATTTTGTCGGCTTTGTCACAAGAAATGGTACTTGCAGATGATGATGATTTACGTAAGTGAAATAAAATCTGATATGTTCGATAAAAAAGTAATTTTCACTTGCTTTACTTAAAAGTTTATCCACCCGTGCGTTAAAAATGTAAACAGTATTTCACAAATGCCACGTCTTCAAAAAAGTTAACATATGGTTAAAAATAAATCCATTTTTTTGTTTTGAAAAAATTAGATTTATAGTAATTAATTTAGATTTTCTAAATAGGATCGTATTATTTGTAGCGAATTATTTTTCCTTCTTTTCCCAATGTTTAAAGAAATCACTAAAAAAAATCTATCTTACAAAGGAGGCAAAAACAATGAATGGAATATTTAGAAGTAGGTCAGGGGACAAGGCCTTAAAATGACTTGTAAAAGTTTTGTTTTGAATCACATCAAAAAGTTTATTCAATAGCGTAAAAAAAATTTGTAATCACACATATTGGTATATCACACCCCACCCAAGGCCCCTCCAGGAAAATATATTCACGAAAAACGAAAGAGATTATTTAAAATATGTTTCTGCCTAATGTTTATTATTTTTTCACAGTAAATGAATATAGTTATAAACAATAAATTGTTTAAACAACTATTTGTGTTCAATTGAATTAATCATTACCTTCCTAATTGAAAATTGGATAAAAAGTAATAATTTTTAGAAAAAACCCGCAACTATCTGGCATTAATATTGATAAAGATAGTTATGGACAATAAGAATTTCTGAAAATAAAACTAAGAATCCAACCAGCAAATTTGTACAGCCACCATAAAATGCTTCTATTGTAACAATACAATCAAAATAAAATAAGAATACTAAAACAAAAATAAAAAAGGGAAAAGAAAGATGAGAAGGCAACCAGCCAAATCCGCTTCTTCCTCTTTTAAAAAATCTTTGAAGGACATTGCGCGTCCTGAGTTAAGATTTAGTTTAGCAGCAGATCATCGCACGATCAAGTATATTCGCACATGCGAACAATGAGTCGGCTGGACGGAGAGTTCTGTCGAGCAAAGCTGAGTGAACTGGCGACGCACTATTTGGTAAACGTTAATTTTTTTTCGAGATTAAATATCTCGACGTAGAATGAGCCGATTTGGATGAAATTTAATGGAGAGTGAAGCTTAATAGTTGTAGAATTCAGGAAAAATAAGTATCAGTATATCAGCATACATTGAGAGTCCCGCTCGGTAACTTTATGTTACTTTATGTTTTTCGGCATGCTGGATTTATTTCTAATAGTTACTAGGCCCAATTATGGGCCGATTTTTAGCTATGGCCCAATTTTGGTCAAAATTGGCGGTTTTTAGCATTTTTCGAGAAAATAATAAATTTTGCGCTAAGTAACTAATTTTTTTGGGAGTAAATAAAGTAACACAAAGATATCAAGGGGAAATCACAATGTATGCTCAATTCCCCTCCAGCTCCCGGATTATTGAGACTTTCAGTGTTTTCAATGAATTTTCCAAACGGGAAAACTTGATTTCTCTTAATTTTATGACTGATCATTACTGCATTTGTTAGAATATTTAATTTTTTTCTACAGTATGTATAAATCAACAGTTTAAAAATGTATTGAACGTTGAACTATATATTGCCTTTAAAGTTTTCAGTTTTCCTTTTTTGTCATTCATGATCGTAAGCATTTTATTTCTTTCGTTTCATATTTAGAAGATGTCATTAAATGAATTTCTCTTTTTAATTCCTCTTCTAATTCTTTTGTCAATGTTTGTATTTTTTCAGGATTTGGTTTACTTGTTGCATCCTCAATTATTTTGTCTATTTCTTCTTGTGTCAGTAATGATAATATAAGTATCCCGTAATAATAATATAAGTATCAACTTATTTTGTTCAATTCTATAACTATAAAGCATCACTCACCATCAAATTTCATTCAAATCGGCAAATTCAAAGTCGAGATATTTTATTGTGGAAAAAAATTCACGTGTACCAATTAGTGCGACGTGGCAGCGAGTAGTATGGATACGCTGTAAGACGAGCGGGAACCGGGAAGCGCTGAGAGAAGCGGGAACTTAGAATAGGGAGATGGGAGAGTGAAACTCACTCTTACGCTAGGCAATACATTATGCTTGGAAAAGCAGAACCCTACTGTACTAACAAGTGGTACAAGCCGCTGACATTGTAGGCCGGTTTCGAGCACTGTAGGTGCTGTGCAGAATAACCCTAGAGAACGTGCACAGATGGACGTGCAGTGTGCACAGTTGACCACAGTTTTTTGGTAACAAACTAGTTTTTCCCGCAACACAATTTTTAAAATCAAAAATTTTCAAGATGCAAATTATAAAATTGCCAGTTTTGAAGGCATTTACGACCTCGTTTCTAACCTAGTATCCCACGCCGTTTACAAAGACTCTAAAGAGAGTACCCATCAAATTATACTAATCTAAATAACATAATTTGTATTATTCTTGCAGAATTATCATCAGTTCATCACAAAGGTCAAAAACGAATGGATTCTGAACCCGGAAAGTCACCGTTACATGAACTGCCACCCTTGCTTGCATATAATCTACGTAAACTGGAAATAAAAAAACCCAGCCTAGCTCAGGTTACAGACATAATGCGTGATTCTATTAGCCACGGCTATATAATCCATCCTTATCTCGTACTGACGTTTTCTGACTATCTACCTGAAGGGTTTGGTGTTTCGTGC
>JAAAKG020144717.1:0-11057 GCA_010014905.2 Druon quercuslanigerum
TATTATATTGACCCTCACTGCAAGATTTATCAATAGTTATTAATAAAATTAAATAAAGTTTAAATTTAAGATTGAGTAATTTTATAATTTCACATCTGAGATATTAATCAAAGAATAATGCTTCCAAATATAAAACTGCGTACCTACAAGATGATATCAAGTACTTTTCACAGATTTAATAAAACTCACTGATGAGGGCCACCATTGTATGCCGAAACGTCTGAAACAACTTAATTAGTTTCAATTCACCTGACCCTAAAGCCGACATCTTACATCAACAATTTCTACAAAATAACGTTAAAAAGTTTAATATTCAGTTTAAATCATTATTGTTGGAATTGTTTTATTTAAAAACCCTTATATTTAAAATGCCCAATCTTGTCTGCTTGGATATATGAAACTGTACAATGCTTCTCGTTCTATAACTGATGTTAAACAGCACTTCACTAGGTTATAGTTGGATGGAGGTCGTCACACTAGATGGGATGCATTTTTTTCAGCTTTTAAGCTGCGTTTACTCTCGAGCTCAAAGAGGAAAAAATAGGTTTTTTTTTGTTATACCATTTTACTCAGTCTTAAATGTAGAATAACATTTCTTAAAGAATAGTTTAAAATCTGTAAAACTAATAATTGAATTGTACCTGTTTGAAAAAGGGCTGGGGAAATTTTTTTTACATATTTGAAACGTTTAAAAACTATCAAAAAGTGATAAACAATAAAGAACAGTCGAGAGCAAAAACGCTTTACTAACCTTAGTAAAAAGAAAAACATTTTCTGCCTTAGAGAAACTCACATAAAACGCACAGTTTTAAATTTATATCATTATTTTAAAATATTTTTTACTCAATTTTTAATGTAGAAGAATAATTCTTATACACTAATTGAAAATATGTAAACAAATATTTCTTAAAATTTAATTTTACCTATTTAAAAAAGGGTTCCATACTTTAGTTTCGTTTTTAAAGCAAGAACGTTCATGTTGAAAATTATTTTGTCAATGTACTAAAGATTAATTTCTTCTTCCAAAAACTGTTATCTTTTTTTGTAACTGATAACCATAATTGTACACAAGTTTTAGATTGAAAAAGTATTTTATATTAATATTACTGACTTGGATTTGAAGAAAATATTTTTAGAGTAAACTATTTTTGTCAACCGATTTCTTTTTCAAAATCATCTTGACATGCAGCTCGAGTCCCTGAAATAAATTATACTGTTATGGAGTTTAATTTGCCGAGAACTGAGATCACAGCCAAGGTCGATTCGACTAAACATTGTATATCCATACAACATTGAAAAGAATACAATTCTACAATAAGGTTTTATGTGATACAGTACACTGTGATCCCCGTCAATAAAGTTTCATTGTTTGCATTCATAGTGGGCGCCCCTCCTGGGATATTCGATCAGCATATTTTTTTCCTCTTAAACGTAGTATCTATTTCCACGTGTTTTTCGATTTGCATTTTAAGGTAGACTCCTTTCTCAACTTGAATCTATTTTTCTCTCGATTTTTCCTGAATACTCGTGTGCCACTGATTTTATGTTAACTTGTTTTCAAGGCTGATGTCCAAAATTATCTTTAAAATTATTCTACTATAAAAACTAACGCTCTTCTTTCATGTTAAAAATAATCGAGATTCTCCGAAGGCCTTCTTGTGCCTATCTTTTCCATCGGATTTGGAATAGTCTTTTTGTTAGCGAGAAATAATCTTGGCAAGAATAAAAATGATTTTTCGATAAACTTAGTTGGCAAAGTTTCAATATAATATGGACTTCGGTATATATTATTATATCTATACGAATTCGAGGCGTAGGATGTGTGTATAGATGGGTCAATCAGACTTGGGAACTTATTACCCACTTCCTTTTTATAACTTCGTATTGAATCTTCAACTCTTAACTTTGAACGAGAATTTGTCGACTTTGTGAGTAATTGAAATGGCATTACTCACGCTCTCATACCTGTGACTGGAAGATCGTTGTATTGAAGAATAATTAAATATGTGAAGCATCCGAAAAGTAAATCCCTGAGTAAATCCTGAGCGTATAAATTCATTACGAAATAAGATAAATATCCATTTCGTATTTATTCAAAATAAAGTTCGATTAAAATTTAACATCTTCAAATACAATGTCTAATACTAACGCTCAACTAGAGAATACATTATGAATTAAGAGCGAACAATATTTCGATAAAAAAATGGCAATATAAAATCAGACTTAAAAACCCAAGAGGAAAATTTCAACCAAACATAAAACAGTTACATTTTTAGTTAAAAAAAATTAAATTTGAACTATGTAAATGAATTTTCAACAAAACACCTTAATCTTCAACCAAGTAGAATTTTTAACCAAAAGGGATTGATTCTGAACCAAAAATATATTAGTTGACTGTTCAGATAAAAATAATTTACTTCGACGAAAAATCGTTTGAGGGTTGACCAAGAAACCGGCATTCAAAGAACGACAATTAGATCTGAGCTCAAGAGCACGATACCAAGGTCTGAAGCTTAATGTCTTTGTTACATTTTTGGATTTTCTTATTGGGGTTTATTATATTCAGTTATCATAATTTGCATTTTTTCATGAATTTTCACGAATTTTTATTCGCATTCATATTTTCCATGTGTGACGTCACATTATGTACAATAATAGAACATCAGAGAGATTGATCAGCAACCTGGTTCGGAGCAGTGTTGCGGAGTGAACGTGTTATTTAAATAAATAACGCGAGAATTCCAGATCAATCTAAAAATTTTATAACCCCTTCCTCACACTACTCCCCTTAATGGTGTACTAATAATATTAATATAAATGTACTCACGCACACTATTTAGTAGTTCACGAACGCCTAGAATCAGAGCATTCAATCGATTATATAGTCTCGACCACACGACACTCACCACCAAAGTAATCGATGGGTTTTATAGGAGGGGAATAGAATTTTTCAGCTTTGTAGCCAGTCAAGAGTGCTGAAACTCCCTTATATCAAATAAACAAAAAAGTATTTTACAAAACAAATATTTTTTTGCGAGATTTCTTAATATTTTTTCTTAATCAAATAATTATCAATTGAGAGTAATTTTAAGAATTAGTATGAAAATGTAAAAGATTATCTAACCGGACTAAAGGTTTGAAAAGAATATTGCTCCATTTTTGATTTAAAAATACATATTGTGTGTTACGGATCAAATGATGGGGGAAGAATTGGGGGAAAAATAACCGAGGGAGAAAAATATCAGCTATAAATTTTCCTTAGCTAACACGGTGTATATTTGATAAAACCTTCAACTTTCTCAAAGGTTTCTTTTTGTATAAAAGTTAGTCAACTTTTTCGCATTTAAATCGAAATTGTCATTCTTACTAAGAATTGAAAGTAGATGTGGGGAGAAAAAATATTTAGGGCTGCAATTATAAAAGTTTTAGTTATCTTTTATAATAATTCTCTGCTCCTTTTTCACCATTATCTGAAAACTAATAAAATGTTGCTTTGTGATGTCGGCGCTGAGCCCTTCTATTATTTACAACTGCAAGGTCCTTTCCCCTCGAAAAAAGTGTTTTAACAAGAAGGTAGAACTCCGTATAAAAACATTTTGAGTTGCTAGTAAAACTCATTTTATGTCGAACCCTCAGTTACTAACACAATATTTTTAACTTAGTTTATTAAAAAAATTCCTATGATGCTATTTTAGTTTAATTCTAAATAGTAGTTAAAATTTGAAAGATTCCAACGTATATGTTGTGTAATTTGGAAATGTTCGATTGTTAAGGGAAAAGTAGAATATTTTAAATAATTTGAATTTAGTTTTTAATTCAAATTTGTCAATACCGAATGCCCACATTTCAAATGGTTTTTTTTTTCTACAAACTGTTTGAAATGATACGTTTAGAGTTTGAATTTTTCATTGATGTACACATTGTGATGCACTATGTTTTAAAAAGTTTTTAATCTGTAATTTTAGATTGCTTATTTTTTCAAAGTAAATTTCACTTTGATTGCTACTAGAAAACATTAATTATCAAATTCTTTGCATTGTTTAAAAATAATACCACCCGGCAAATCATAACATGCTCTGCTTCATAAATTGTTGCACACTTTGATATTCTGCTCAGACAGATATAGTACTCTTTTGTGAGCGAAAATGTTAAATGCACTCTTGACACTGTTAATAAGGCACACCGCTTATTCTTTTTGTTATTAAGGGTAATTTTCAGCTATTAAAAATGTAATATCATCAGTAAGAAAAACATGAAAAAAAACAGAATTGCATCAAAACCGACATTAAGTAACGACTTTACATCCTTTTAAGGTCAATTATGGTTAAAGATACATTTAAAAATACTATAGGAATCGTGAAATTATAAAAAATATGGTTTTTAGGGATGAAACAATTCTTAGCTTTAAGTTCATATTTTTTAAACCCGAAAACTAAGAAACCATTTTTTATTTTTAAGTAAAATAAAATCGAATTTATAGCCATATTTTTTTTACCAAAATGATAAAATTTAGGGGTATTGTTTGCAACATTCAGATTTGTATTGGACACCCTAATCAGCATTAACCATTAAACCACTGTCAAAAATAAAAAGTTGAAAAATTTCAGAATTAAAGTGCTGCGAATTGACATTCAAAAAATTATAAGTATTCCATTGATTGAATGTATTTGTAATTATACTTATTAGTGGTGATAATTCGAGAGTGTATGATTTAAGTTGGAAAATACACCTCATTTTGCACAACGGCTCCCATGCAATCATGCCCGAGTCAAGCACTGTGCTTAACTTCGGTGATCGATCGAGAAACCTTACACAATTAGACTGAACAAGAATGGTATATAAAAGCATTACAATATTTTATTTGAAATATGTTTTGTATCAAATATTAGTTAAGAATCTGTTAGGAAATTTCTTCTTTGATAAAAATATGTAAAATAAAACGAAATATCTTAAAAAATGATTAATGTCAATTTCAATTTTCCCCGGGATAAAATGAGTCATTTCATATAAATTATTGAGTTGGAAACTTTTGACTGGAGCAATCTTTGAAGCAGCTGAATACTTTCAGAAGTGAATTGAACCTAGCTCTATACGCCAAGATTGGATTTAGCTGTAGATTGTAGAAGAGGGCGGTGACGAGATTAATCTGTCGACGAAGAATGAGCCGAAGAATAGTAAGATTGTGTGTAAATCAAGCCCAAATGTGTATATAAGGGAAGACATAAAAGTATTATGCGAAATGACAAAATTCCAGCTGAGTGGTCGTTATTTGAGCACATAATATTGACTTCAATGAAATGACGTTTTTCTATTTATTTCTTACCCGCACCAGATAGTTCAAATGAATATATTTGCAAATGCGTATTTTATTATCTTTTTAAGTAATCACTTTTGCTTGGAGGTCAATTCATAATCCAGACTCTGCGAGCAGATAGGCGTAACAAAATATCAGCGATAAAGTACAAGCCAAGTAATTTATTGAAAAAAAACCCTGGTAAAAATATAGTTAATAAATTTATATAACATTTAATAGAGCAAGAAAAATATTTTTTTTTAATATACAGATGTAGTCTTCAAATAAGAATTAATTGATGTTTAGCGAGATATAAAATACTTGTAATTATATTCATGAACTGTAGATGCAATTTAAATGTCAGAGTGTATCGTTTTGATCAATATTTGTTACAAAGGTATTGTGAGAGTTTGAATATATTTCAATAATGATATTTGAATTACTAAGATTAAGATATGCAATAAAAAAAATATAAATTGATTTTACTGTGAACGTCGTACTTGAGTAAAATGAGAAGAACAAAGAGAGCAGTGAAGTTTGAAGCAGGGAAGTTTATACCCAGCGTTCGTGGAAAAGAGAAATATTAGTAAAAGGTAAATGCTCGCATGCAATATTTAAATTTAACAATTAATTTTATTATAAATTTTCCTTAGAAGTGCAAAAGTCGTTTGTTAAATTCAATTATTTTCATAAAGTATTTCGTTAAATTTTTTAATATAATGTAATTTAATTGAAATTGAATTTTAACATATAAATAAAACAAGCTTGCCAATTATTTCAGACTTCGCTTTCTAGCTACTAATAACTATTTGTAAGCTTTTCCTTGCATACTTTCCCACATATGACACTTATGCGCAAGTATTAACAGTAATTTCTTCAAAGCAACTGCAGTCACATTAAGTTTTGTAACAGGTTTAAAAACAGGTTCACTTCTTGAAAACGGCAAATATAAATACTAGAAAATTCTGGAGGAAATTAAATTTAAATAAATTTCAGAAGATTAAGAAATTAGAAATAATTAAACCCTCAAGTAATTCGATTTTGAAATTCAAATTCCTTTACCAAACTAATTAGTAAGGGCAAAATGTGTAAAATTATTATATAATTTATTACATACATTTCATTACTAAAAATAAAAATAAAATTTAAATTTAAAATTAAAATTGTTTTATTTCGTTCATAGAAGTTTCTATGGTCTTTTAATATTTGGTCGGGAAAAATGAAAAATTGGCCAGGGAAAAATGTGCCTTGTATTTATGTTTCTATTTTTTCCAGTTTGTTCCTTCTGACAATCATGTTCTTAGACAAAAAATTTACTGCTTGGTTTGAAATTCAATACATTTGTTAAAAAGTCATCCGACTTTGTTGAAAATTTAACTGTTTGGTTGAAACGCCTTTTTGGGTTAGAATTTCAACTACATATTTTGGCAGAAAATGAACTTCTTGTTAAAAACTGAAATATTTTATTTGAAATTTGTCTTTTTGGTTTATAAATTCATCTGTTTATTTAGAAAAATTAAATATTTTTGTTAAAATTGCCACTTTTTCGTTGAAAATTAATCTTTTTTGTTTGAGGATTTAGCTATTTTTCTTAAAAATTCATTTTTTTTAAATTGAATTCAACTGTTTATTATTTATTTATTACTAATTGTTTACCTAAAATTAAATTTTAATTGAAAATTAGCTTTTTTAGCTTTTTTAAAATGTAACTATTTCAGTTAAAAAAACTCACATTTTAGTTTAAAAATTGGACAATTAGAATAAAATATTTTTCCTTTATTGACTGAAAACTCTTTATTTGTTGTTTAAAAGATTAATTTTTTTATACTGTTTTTGGTTGAAGTTTAATCTTTTTTATTTAAAAATTCTACCGTATGGTACATGTGAAAATTTGAACTATTTTGTTAAAAAGTAATCTTTGTTTGTTAAAATACAAAAATAAATTAAAAATTTTTAAATTTTAATCTACAATTGTTTTATTCCATTGATCAAAGATTCTATGTTAACCATTTTACAAGATGAAAATGCTGGTCTTTAAATATGGATAAAAATTAGGTAAGGAAAAATCAGGGAAGAGTGAAGAAATTTTTGAAATAAAGTTTTTCAGCCACCCTGATTTCGTGAAATTAAGTGTTTTTGTCAAATATTTGCAAAAAAAGTGAAACTCTTAAGACTGGGTTGATTTTGGTGCTGAAGGAGGTGGGGAATTACCCAGGCAGAGTGCCGTTTGGTAAACAACGCTTTTGTTTCTTTACGCCTGAGCGTTCGCCGCTCACTCCGCGCAGCTCCTTTTACTCCTACTTGCGGCGCAGCGTCATTTCTCGGAAGAACTTTGTCAGGGAGCCCTTATCTCTAGGGATCACTGTACGTATATGACATATAAATATTTCAAATATTATATTAATTTATATAAAGTAAGAAAATGCCATTTTGATAGTTTCTTTCCTTTCTGAAATTCGAGGCTGGTAGTAAAAAGTGATGCCTAATCCACAAAGATATATCGTTTTTGGGTTCTGGGTGCAACTTCAGATCCTCGGACATGTCAGACCACTGAATCTTTATTGCCAATAATCTCCATTTGTCTTCGAAGGAAAACCTTTCATGGGAATGATATCGATGATGACCTTAGGCTCGATAATAATAATTCGGTAGAAACGATGCCAACATTTTGTAAATATATAAATAAGTGAGAAGCAGGAGAGTTAAAAGGAGAGAATGATACCCTAGAGGTAAAATAAGGGTTGGAGAAAAGTTTTAGGAAAATGTGAATAATTATTTCTTATAAAATATATTTCCGAGTAAACAAATTTTGCTGTCATAATTTCAAACCGTATCAATGTTTCAAAGAGGTTGGTATCATTGAATGATTAAAATTTAAATTGGATCAATCGCTATTTAATCAAGTTTCAAGACCCAAATCTATAAAAATAATATGGAAAAGCTTCACAAATAGCTGAATTTTAAATTGCTATGATAACGAAAAGTCTAGCTTTATTGTGCAACATAAAATACCGTCCTTGCACACGCTATTTTTTTCAGAAAATATTGATGCATTCAGTCACAGTGACGCTTTCAGTATTTTAGTTTTTTTATTACATCGATTTGAGCCAATCTGTGGTGCAAAATATACAGCTAACATAAGTAAAAAAAAATGTTTTCAAGTTGAATTTCTACTTCTATATTATGCCTCTATGGATTTAAAACTTTAAATTGATGAATTAATGTTGACAAAAATTATTATTATTATTATTATTATTATTATTATTATTATTATTATTATTATTATTATAGCATTTAATGCGGGAAAAGTACTCATAAAAAACTTACGTGCAATTTAAAAATTTTTTATATAAATTGAAATGTCTGTTCTTTCGCCTGCAAATATTATATCGTTTTTCTGATTTTCTTTCGCAAACCTCGGCGTGACGAAAGAAGCTTATACCGCACTTTTAAGCTCCCTCCACGATCGACACCTTCCCAACTTTTATTCGGATTTTATATTTCATAGTTTATAATTTATACGTTCCATTACACCGAGTTTTGTAGAAATTCCACGTATTTTCTATTGCTGAGAGACGAACGTGAAGAGAATGGGAGAAAGTGAAAAAATGCGATTCAGCCGAGCCAGTATTAAAAAAGATAAAAACGAATGCTCAAATTACACGTGCTGGCAATGAATTTAATTGAATTTAGACTTTTCAATTACACTTTCAAGTACAGTCTATTTTTTTAAATTTAAGAATGTTCGTTTATACTAAGCTTCGATTATTTTTTAATTAAAAGTATTGTTTATTTAAAGGTGGCTCTAAATAATAAATGATTAATTAAACACATTTAACTTTACAACGCAGCCTTTTTACGGGAAATATTTAATCAGCAAAGTCTCGCGTCGAGCCAGCCTAAACGGTGGAAGAAAGGAATCTGGGGAAATATCAGATTTCCGATGATTAAAGGCTTAACCTTTATGAACGGACCTTTAAATTCGCTGCACATGCATGGACAGGAGGCTTGTGTGAGTCGGTAGCATGTAAAAGCTAGTTAGCTAGTAGTTGTGAGGGCAAGTTAGCACACAATTATACGATACATACACACACTCATCAGGCAGCACACAATTTCGATACATGGAATTCGAGTCAGGTATATTCACGTACGAGAGAGATTCACTTGACTCGTCGGCATCTATCATCATATTATACTATCGACCGAAGTTAAACAATTTGAAAATCACAGAAATTCGTAAAAGTTAAATTTAAATAAAAATGGGATGTAAATTGATTTTAAAAGGACGAAATTTAAATGTGCCCAATATTAAACGATATAAAATTGATAAATTGATAATTAAACAATTCGAATGCCCTCTTCCATTGCACTCTGGGATAAATAATCTTATAAACCGCTCAGAGGCTCATCATTAGTTGAACCAATCTTGGAATCTGTGCATTTTTAGGAATGAACAAATTAAAAGATTTCAGAAGTACACTCTTTAATTTTTTAATTGAAAAAAAAGGAATTTTAAAAAATCTTGCTCTAATAAAAGTTGTATAGACGAATTGGAAAATTAACGCAAAAAACATTTGTAGTGAGAATTATCGTTAGTACAATGCAGTTTATTCGATCAGTAATTGGGTTATTTACTACTGAACTTTCATAATCCCTTAATCTCGTCGAAAATCATCAGCGCCAGCTGATTTCCTCAGAACGAATTAACTCATTGTGAAGCGGGCCTAAAGTGCCCAGCCTGAAAGGATGAGGGGGAATTGGTGCAGGAGTAAGAGAGAGCGAGAAATGTGTGAGCCCGAGCGAGATAGGGTGTGGGATCGAAGGACTCTTTGGTGGAGTGGGATTGAGGGGAGTAGTGAGAGAGACAAGTTTGGAGTGAGATAGATGATCTGGCAACATAACATTGAAAAGAGAGACAGTAGAGTAGTAAAAGAGACGCGAATGAAAAGAGAGAGAAAATGGAAAGAGAAGATGAGAGAGAGAAAGAGAGGGCAGATTCACACAGGCAGCTTCGTATATGAGATTATAGGCGGCAGGGGTGTACAATGAAGGGGGCCGTTGCCCCATATCCTATCTACCATTCCCCTGGATACCCATTTTTTTCATCCGTCCTTTCGTGGAAGGCCGATTGAAATTCCCTTTTCATGTCTCATTCTCAGAACACAAAAACGTTTTTTCAAAATGAATATGCTAACTTATTCAATTTTAATATTTTTTGTTATATTTTGCTGTTACATTTAATTTGCATTTATTATTTTTTTTTTAATTTGTGATTAACATATAACTGAATATAATTAGAAATTAAAAGATTTTAATTTTTAACATTTCATTGGAATTACAATTTTCTTGGTAATTTAAAACTTTAAAATTCAAAGTTATCAATATTAGCAATAGTTGCAATATTAGTTGTAAAGGTTTGCAGTTGTTTATTCGAATTTTCAATACAAATTTATATGCGCTTAGAACATAGGATTTTTCGGAATAGAAAAAAAATTAATTTCATTTCTAACCGGCATGATTTCTTTAGATTAATACAAGTTAACAAATAAAAATAGCTCTTTTTTATAGAAAAATGGAATGAATCTGTGAAATTCGACTTATATTCGAATATTTGAATAAGTCGAATTTCGAACATATGTCTTGGAGGCTATTCACAAAATACGTGATACATTTTTCAGGAAATTCTGACCCTCCCCCCCCGCGGCCGTCCGCCAGTGCCTGTTGTTTTTAGCAGCGTCTGCTCGAGCTGAGTGTTGCCCTGTGG
>JAAAKG020144718.1:0-11057 GCA_010014905.2 Druon quercuslanigerum
TTGAAATAACCTTGACAGCGAGGTCCAAGGTCAAATACAAGGTCACCATTAAATTCCCCGGGAAAAATGACTAAAGAATTCATGTTAATTTTAATTTTCTATTTTAAATTTTCTAAAATTTTCTGGGGTTTCCATACTTTTTCCTCACCTGGTATATCATCAGCAAAAGAGACTCTTGCTTTACAGCTAGTTTATTTTCAGGTAGAAATTCTACATAGAGAATAGTTAACGACGTTGTGTTATGGTATGCTTATATGGTAACTAATCAACATTAGAGTACCTTAACGAATATTGACATTATTATAGCAGAGTATAGATAAATTTTTGTTCGCAAAAATGTTTCAACGCATTGGGTGTATTACATATTATGTTAATTAAAGATATATAATATGCATGGATAAACTGTGCTCATATTTAAGCATAACTTATCCATACATGATGATGTAAGATGCTGACAAAATCTTGCAAGCGAATGGAAATTATATGTAAACAAATTCTGCGGCCTTGATCGGGCCATATCATTTGTAAATCTGGACTTTACGGTTCTTAATCTGTCACAGTCTGTACTTTAGAACCGATTTTGATGTCCCTAGAAATTATTGGTAATAACTTTTGTATAGAATATTGTTGTCAGCCATTTACACATTTGTTTTGTCGGTGTATTGATATGAAAACAAATAGAGTGACAGATTCAGCCATTTTAGCAGTATGAATCTTCATCTTAAGAAAAAGGCTAAAATAAACTTGATTCGAAATATTGCAACTGACAGTACAGAATGTAAACATTTGGATAATATAACAATTATTATTGTTATAAAAATTTGTATGCAAAAATTCTTGACTGTTCTGTTCTTCTCACAACTATATTAATTAGAACTAACTCCTGAAACTTATTATCAATTAATGTATATGATGTTATCAAAGCAGTTTTATATAAAAATAATATATTTATGATTTTCAGATACAATAAAGCTGTCTTTGCATTGTCTCTATCAGAAAATAAGTTTATAGTGATATGTGTAATAGCATGGAAGTGAATAAGAAAATGTCTCAATCGGTCGTTTCCCCGTAAAATTTTTTTTTTAAATATTGTTGATTTTAGTCTTATAGGGATAATTAGGCCAAAAATTAATTAATTTACTAATAATAATAAATATATACGATAGTTGTAAACAATTTTATAACTGAAAATTCATATGCACTTACGAGGAAAAGGAAATTTGTTGAGAAAATTACACAGTTGAGAATTTATTTTATAATAGCTTTGTTTAATATTAATAGATTTTTATATAATATTTAAGTCCAGTTGCAATATTGCTGGCCAACAGTAAATATATTTCAGTATTTTTTCTTGAGATAAACATTCGCATTGATAAAATGGTAATTTTTTTTCTTTATTTGTTTACATATTATTAAAGTGAAAACTACATTCAAGCATAGTAATACACAATTGTGTCAAAAATATAGGTAATTTCTAAAGAAAAAACATAAGAATTCATTTAAAGTAGAAACTAGAGACTGTGGCCTATCATATAAACAATATAAAATTCCAGATTTGTATATTGATCGGACGGACTAATCGGAATATCTATCTCAGTTAATTTATTGTACAAATTATTTAAAATTACATATAAAACTACAGCAGAGATATTTCTTGTAAAAATTCTGAAAAACTGATTATAAAAAAGCAAAGATAGGTTAGACAGTCTCAGAAATTTATTTGGCACTAGTCCACACCCGTGTTAAAACTTTTCGGGGCAGTTTTGAATCATGCTAATCCCAGTACAGTTATTCTCAAGCATGCCTATTCACTCGTCAAGTACTTTTAATGTTTAAAATTTGTTCATGTTTTATTGAAAACAAATATTACGATGTAATGAATTAGAATTCATACCCGACAAAAATAAAAAAAAATTTAACTTTTAGACGGAATATGAAGTTAAATCAAAATTTGGACACCCGGAGCGCGTGCAAGATTTTTTCGAAGACTCATTTTTTCATACTTTGTGTACAAATGTTTGTTCATATTTTTAATTAACTGTAAAATTTATATATTAGACTTTTATGTGGTTAAAACAATTACATTATTCAATTATTAATTGTTTTTTATCGCAATTAACGGACTGTATAGAAACTTGTCGATCCGAGTGTCAGATCCCAGTCGAGCCACTGGACAGTCAGCCTGTGTTTTAAATCACTGTAGCTGACAAGATTTAATTGATTTTAAGTTTTTTTTACATAGCTGATCAGCAATTAATGCTTTACAATCACACAGCTTGATTTTTCAATTAAATTTGGTGAAGTGTCTGGAACGGTGACTCTGAAATACCGGGCGACCTCTCGGAGTACGCAGCCTTATCCTTGTATGCGGGGCTCTGCAAGGATGGACAAACCCTTTTTCCTACCTTCTCGTGGGAATCTTAGGGACTTTAGGTGGACGGAGCGACAAAATCACGACTAGCTAGAATGATACGATGCGAGTGTAACCCCTGAACGAGAGAATCACATTGCACGACTGCATGTTCTGTGGTGCGAGAAACACCCAGAGTTTTCGCACTTTTCGCGTAAACGTCTGCGAAACCATTCCGAAGTACTCCAAAAAAGGGGCTATGTAAGGGGAGCGCATACTCTATCAGAGCCAGAACATGCCGGCAGCAGAGAAAGAGAGGTGATAAGACCAACCGTGGGCAGGCATCCAACAGAAGACAAGCGATGCTTTCTGACCTGGAGAAACATCAACACCCACGTTTCTCCCAAGCCGAAAGATCTGGCTGAAATGGATGAAGAGCTTTATGGACAATTTCCGAAAAATCCGACCTCTGGACTATCAATTGTTGTTTGTATAATGCAGCGAGAGCTTTGGCCGATGCGAACCGTAAAACAAAACCAATGGTTGATCATAAGATCAAAAAGACGAATGCATCAACTCGCTATAAAGATAGGCCGGGCGAGACAGTACGAGTCCCGCATTCAGTGTGTGATTGACTATAGAATATCTGGCAGGCATTTTACCGCCAAGGTTCGAAAGTTCGCGCGCGAACTGCGGATCCGTTATCACACACTTAACAAGTTAAAGCTGCTGACTAACTATGGTCTGCTGAATAATTATGCCGCTCCAGGACCAGATGGTATTTTACAGAAAAGATAGAAATGGATTTACTTGGATAGGAAAATGAGAATTAAAAAAGTTCGACCAAATCTTAGATTGCCTCATGGATAGAAAAGGATAGAGGTAGATAAGCTGTTGATCTATTTAGATAGAAAGACTGGTATTTAAGGAGATAAGGCTATCTTGGATTTTAGAAAAGATAGAAAAAGATTCAATGAGATAAGAAGATAGGGATTTGTGTCGGACGCTTTGAACTTAATCAAATTTATCTATCCTGAATGTATGAAAGCATGTGAGATAGAGTTGCAGAAATGTCTGTTAGGTTTAATCCAGAGATAAGAAAATTTAAACAGATCAGGTCATACTACGACCGGGCGGTCGCTAGTTTGCTAGGTTGCCAGGTTATAACTCTGACAAAAAAATGTAATTACTATGTAGATGACAACGTCGCCGATATAGCCAGCTTAGCAACCGACATGAGTGAAATCAGTATCGTACAGAACGGGTATCGATCAAGATCTACCTCCGAGTAGACGAACTTTAACCTCTCCAAATTTTTGTCAAACATTTTAATTCTAAATCATATTAAAGTTGTATTCAAATATATTATCTCAATTTATGTAATAAAAGTAGTTAACCAAAGTGCTTGTTTTAAAAATAAATATCTTTATAATAATTCTGTCTACAAGAACTCATAAATCCCTTACAGTCCGAAACAGGATTGAAAAAGAAAGACAATATTTTCGATTGCCTAACCGATAGAATAAGATAGGCGTGTATAAACGCAGGATTTATTTGGAAAGAAACACTACATTACGGATTGAAAGTGGAAAGAAAAGGATACATTTGGGTAAGTGGCGGATAGACATGGGTAGGAATGTTGTGGTTCAAAAGAATAGAAGTGATTGTAGACTGGAAGAAAGATAGAAAATTACCGAAGGTATAGTCTTGGGATCAAGATGGATACATCGGTTAGAGACTATCCATTTACTTCCAGTTGGGTAATGCAGGGTATCCAGCGCAGAACTGCAATTCAAATTTTTGAAAATTTCCCGTAAAATACACGCAGGCTGTTGGAAAATTCTCATACAAATTTAAATAAAAAATCTCTCTCGCGTAAATGATTATTATGTCAATTTACTCTGTTACAGAAAATGTAGGGATCATAATGTACACAAAACAGATATAATATATCTACTTTGTGCAGTTCAACTCTTATACTCAGAAAAATATTTCCCTTGCACAAAAGAGACCGTTTCTTTAACTTAATTCTTATCATTTTTCAAAAGGAAGAAAATCATTTTAAATTAAACAAAAATTTTAATTTGCACCAAATTAAATTAACTCCTCCAATCTTCAATAAAAGATCCTCGAAAGATAATTCCTTTTTGGCAAACCCACGTTTTTATAAACAAATTATTAAAAGCCAGTTTAAAAATGACGAGATTTTATTGTGATACATTTCAGGACATTCTGCTAATACACATTCGCTAAAAAATGAGATATCTCTAGAAAATAAAAAATGTAAATACAGTAAATTTGTAAAATACTGAGTTGTATGAAAAGATACATATCTAACTGATCTTAAAGAATTTTCCCATAACAATGACTCAAATGTTACATTCTGATTGTTTTCTAATTTGGCACAATTTTCGAGAGCCACGTTATACAAATATAATGATTTAAAAACATCGAATTGTTTCAAGCTGAAGGATATTTGTAATATATAACGAACTGAAATTGCCAAAAACGATCTACAAATGATAATTTGCGTTTCTGATTGAATAAAATTTCTTTTGTATTTTTATTCATTGTTTAAAAGCAAATGTAATTTGGTTCCCCTACAATGCATAAACATGTGAAAAGAAATCTCAATTACAAGATATTAATTTTCCACTTAAATATATTTTTGTTCTGGCTATTACCTTAACCAATAAGATTCGATAAACTTATTATTCCAACAAATATTCATAAGAGTGGTACTGTATGTAAAAAAGTTGGAAACACATGGACTTGGTACACCAGAAGCATTTAATAAACACACTGCAAATTGATTGCACACAAATCAAGTCAAAGGTGTATTGAGATTTTACGAAAAAATTAATGATGAGGTGTTTGAACCATAATACGCTGCGCAAATTATCATTTACACACGACTCTCAACTTCCGAAAAAGTTGCCTATAGCCTTAGAAACATGAATCATAAATTCATTTGGAAGATTTCTGGCAATTCCAAGCCTTAAAAATTCATAAATTTTATTTACTCCGTAAAAATTCGATGTTTACTTACTCCTTGTATGAACGAGTTAGAAAATAATTCAAGTTCTAAAATTTCTTTAACGTAGTCTCCTCTAATTCTACAAAAAACAAAAAAAATAATGGAAATCTGACACTTTGAAAAAAATAATATGTAAAAATGGCTCCCTTTGCGCTTTCTATGCCTTGGGCTTGTCAATTTCGTTTACAATAATTTTGTTCCAATGTTTTTTTATCACTAAGAAGTTACAAAAAAGCATCTGTGGCTCAGACAATAGCACGTCAGACTGTCGTGCAGAAAGACAGTTCGATCCCTGAGTTGGTACCAATGGAACTTTGTCTATGTACTTCGAATTGGGCTTTGGCTGTTCGGAACCCACCCGTCCTTAGTTGTAAATAATTATTTCGCCAAAAAAAACTTATGTTTTTGACATTATAAAGTTGTATAAATTTCAAAGATGGAAGCATTAAATATTACAAATAGAGATTTAAGTTTTTTGCTGATAAACAATTCCAGTAAAGACCTACATATTTTAGTGAACAGTTACTCCCCAACTGAAAATAGAAAACTTACGAAGCACCAATACGAGACTATCCGGATTCAAGCAAGGTTAAGAAATGCAGACATTTTTCCTCTCTATGTGAATCTTAAAGACGCTAAGAAAGAATGTCTTACTGCTATAGGCGACATGGAAATAACAGAGGCTGGTGTTAGAGTTGAATTACAAAAATTGTTAGATCACACAGTGAGGCGTATGTTAGAAATCCCGAATATTTTGCCGCTTGATTTGGTAAAACAAAAGAACGTTGCAATAAAATGTCTCTACAAATATGGTTGTGATAGCGCATCTGACCAGAGTCAGTATAATCAGAAATGACCTGAGTCGGTATAATCAGACATTCAGTGAAGAAGGTAAAACTGATGCAGGAATATTCATGAAGTCAATGATACTATTGCGCATGCATACAACCTATTTCAAACGCGAGTGTAAAAACTGTTCAAAATGTGCTGCAACGATAACAATTTGGAAAAATGAAAGTCCTGGGTCCACTAGACTATGTACGCTACTTATGTATAAGCAAGCAACAGAGACAAAGGAACGTACGATATCGGAAGTAGATTTGTTGAAAAAAGAAAATCACAACACTTGTTCCAACAAAAATCAATGTTCCCAATAGTCGTTGCACAATAACTGGCACTCATGAGTTTGTCTTAACTATGTTAGATGGAAAGGTTTGTCAACATCTTTCCGAAACTCCTTCAGCTACCAGATGCTACATTTGTATTGCAAAATCATCACAAATGAACCACTTGCAGAACCTTGCAGATAGACCAGAGAACACAGAGAATTTCCAACTCGGTCTTTTTACTTTGCATGCGTGGGTTCGCATGATGAAATGTGTTCTGTACATAGACCATCGTCTAAGCTTCCGTAGATGGCAAGCGAAAACGGAAAGTGAGAAAGAGCAGGTAAAAATTGTGAAAAAAAAATAATTCAAAAAGAATTTTTCGATACAATGAGACTCATCATAGACATTCCAAAACATTGCTCCGGAACTTCAAACACGGGAAATACTGCAGGAGTTTTTTCTGAGATCCTGAATTGACTTCTGAAATTGTTGGTGTTAGCAAACAGTTGATTCATAATTTCAGCATGATTTTACAAGCAATGGCTTTAGGAAAGGTGATTGATACTTTTAAATTTGAACACAATTGCCGAAAAACAGCGAAGCTTTATATTACCCTCTATATTTGGTATTATATGCCAGTAACGGTTCACGAAATCCTTCTTCACGGTGCCAAAATTATCGAATCTTTTTTCTTCCTATTGGAGAATTAACAAAGGAAGCTCAAGAAGCGACTAATAAAATCTATCAAGATATACGAGAAATCAACACTCGAAAATGTAGCAGAGAAGCTACTAATACAGATCTTGGGCGCAAAATGTTCATATTCACTGATCCAAAAATAGTATATCCTAGACAAACGCGAAAGAAAAAGATCATTCTACTCGATTCTGAAGCTGCAGCCCTATAAAAGAATGAAACTAATGAGTAACTTCATCTGAAAGGACTGAGATTGAAAAAAAAACACTTTTTCGTGGACAAATATACACATAGAATTTATCAAATAAGTATGAATAGTAATGAAACTTTCATTAGGTTCAAAATTGAAAAGACTGGCAACGAAAAAAAATTCCATTAACAGATGCCCGAATAATGCCCGAATAATAGTTTGTTAAATTTGTTTTAAAAAATAATAAAATTTATCAACTCATCATGAATGTTGCTGAATTTATTATGAAAATCCCAATTCAAAGTCTGACATCGAAAAAAATAATTTTTTCTTCGACAGTTGCCCCAATAATGCATTTTTTAAATTAAATTTGTTTCAAAAAATCATAAAATTGATGAAGAAATTACGAATTTTGCTGAAGTTATCATGAACTTCATAATTAAAAAAGTTGATAAAAAAACCAATTTCTATTTAGACAAATGCATGATTAATTCATTGATTTATTAAACTGGTTTATAATATAAACAATTATAATCTAAAGAGAAATTTCCAAAAATATAATATTGTTTCCATTCAAATTTCTTGTAATATAACTTGAAACAACGTATAATTATGGAAAATCGTAGAAAAAAATTTGTTCAAAAAATAAATTGTTTACAAAAATGTGGTCTGTTTATTGTCTCACAATTAAAAATCTTTAACTAATGTAACTCTATGGAAATTTGGCGATTTCAACCATTTTCCTGTTACTGACAACACCGGGAACGTCAAGCAGAAAAAATGGCCATTTTTTTCGTCATATTTGTTTTTTTATGAAGAAAATTGAAAACCTAATTCAAAAATCAGGCGCGACAACTCTTAGAAATCTTAGCAGTTTTTTTGTTTTGTTCAAAACGGTCAATATTTGTGGGCTCTGCATGATTTTGAACAATAAAGTCATTTTTTTCCACTGTGCGTCACTGGCCCATTTTCGATTGATACACTTATATAACAGACCAAGCTAGTTCTTTGGATATGTTTCCAATTGACGACCTCAGAGAGATCGCTCTGTCCTGCTCCGTCCTGCTAGGTAGGCTGACGGATGACAAAGTTGGTGAGAATCACTGTACCTATAACAAAGTGGGACGTCATTTTCCTCGGTGAGGAAGACCAGATTTGGCTTACTGCCTTGAGCATAAACACGGGTTCAGCACAATAGGCTATATAACATGAGCACTAAGAGGGAGACCTAACCTAATTTGGCGAATGGATGTTTCCCGGCTGAAAAGGGAGAGGGGTCCCTACTTCTTTCATGTGCGACCCTCGATGTTTCATGAATGAAAATTAGAGTGGTCTAAAATTGTAATGCCAAATTTTTTCACTCTAAAGGGCGAGACACCCCCCCCCCATAACGTTTCCATTTCCGGAGAAAGAAAGTCCGTAATTTTTTTGTTTGAAATGAAAAATTTAACACGTGCCGCCGGGCAATTCAAAATCCTTTTTAATAACATGGCGAAATTTTGAACTTTCGAAAAATTGAACGTATTAATGTTACTTTTTAGCATTTTTCGTCATCTTTTTCATACAATTAATTACTTTTTGACAATTGGAATATTTACTAAAACTTTCTAAATAATTTTCAATTGATTAAACAAATTTAATCTATTTAAACAATGGTTATTCCCAAAAATGTCAAAATAATCGTATTTTCTGATTAAAATTCCATATTTTGTCATTGTTTGGAGTAGTGAATTTTTCTAAAAACATTACGTAATTATTTAAACAATTGAGTATTTTTATTTTTAAAATTTCTAGAAATTGAGCCAGAGGTATCAACTTTTTTTTTAAATTAGTATCCTATTCTACGCCTTGTTAAATAATTACATAATTTTGCGACATTTCTTTTAATTTTTCATAAATTTAATTTTAATAAACCACCCAAATAAACATGTTTTGCTTTGAATATACTGTTAGTCCCTGTTAGTCTAAGAGTAGAGGATGTATCATTTCGAGTTGGAATAAGCGAAAAGTAATTAAAACGCAAACTAATGATCGTAATTTTACTTTATATTTAGATTGGAAACGGTTGTGTTGAAATTAAAACAACATTTTTCAATTTTTACACTATTTTATTTTTTCTAACGAAAAAATCTACATCTAAAAAACAAAGTGTATTTTTACATATATACGATAAGATACAAGATTTTCACGACTCAGACAAAAAGAAATATATGCGAATGAAGCAACACAAAAATAAGTAATTAGGGATACCAGCTTAGATAATTGAAAAGGCCTTAGGCGCAAAGAACTAGAATGAATTTCTGACATTAAAGCATCAATTAATTGTATGAAGACTGACATCTCTAAGAATGCTGAACGAATCGGCATACTTAAGGTTAATTTAACAGATCACGATGAAGAATTAAAGACTTTGAAGTTAGAGGCTGCATCACTTAAATCCAAGATCGCCTCCCTTGCTACCTCCCTCAATAATCAGGAGCAAGCTGCCCTTCAAACAACACTTGAAGTTCACGGATTACCGATGAAATCAAACGAAGACCTTCTTCCGACATTGATTGCTTCAATCGCCTCGGCGCTTGAAGTATCTTGTGTTAAGGAAGATATTATAAATTCTTACCGGATTCGTAAAGTTATACCATCCAAACCTTCGCTCGCCCCCATTATCGTCGCCAAATTCAGTCGACAGAGCATAAGGGACAATTTCATCCAGCAGCGAATTAAGAAAAGGAATTTCTCTTCGGTTCAGATTAACTAAACAGAGAATGAAAAACATCTTATTTTCATTCAAGAGTCACTGACGCCCTTCAATCGGAAGGTCTACGCAGCGGACAAGATTTTCTGTCGAAAAGAGGATGAGTCCCCTAGGATTCAGCTCTCGCCACTACAACAAGTTGATGAACTGAAATTGCAATTAGGCTTTTTTCGATTTGGATTTGGTTGCAACTGTACTTTATCAATGTATTTTCTTACCGACATATCTGGTAAATATTATCTTAGTCTTAATTATTTATTATTACTATGCATCTTCTTTTACATACGCAATACTATTTTGATGTTATTGGTAATTGTCACTGATTTTTGTCTCCGTTTTCTTTGGAATCACTAAGTTTGGTCTCTTGGAGAAGCACTCTGGCATAACGCTCTTATCTTCCTTTGTCAAAGGTTACTTTATCTTGAGCTTCATTTTTGTTATTTAGTTACCTTTAATGTATATAACTTACTATCTCAATGAATACTCTATCGATTTCTCACGTAAATGTTCAGTCTCTCTTGGCTCATTATCAAGAATTTAAGCATTATTTTAGCTCGCAGTCCTATCACATTATAACAGTTTCTGAGACTTGGCTGAGCCCTAACTAGATGCAAGGAAAGGGGTTTAGTGTATGATGACATTACTGATAACCTTAATTTGAAACTTGTGCATTCCCTCAATGCATGCACCAGATTTATTTACAACATTCATATGAGTAAACACATAACACGATTTAGAGAAAAAGTTGGATTTTTAAATATAGCCAAGAGAAGACAATTCTTTTATGGGTAAGTTGATGTATTAGTAATGAGAAATGAAGCTCCTCAGTATCTTCACAACTTTTTCCATTCTATAGACAGAAATCTTCCTTCCCAGTCTAGACTTCGTGAAAGAAAGACAGTTCTAAGAATTCCTTACCACCG
>JAAAKG020144719.1:0-11057 GCA_010014905.2 Druon quercuslanigerum
ATATTAATATATTAAATAAAAGCGGGCTCAGAGGACATCCTTGTCTCACTCCTCTCACTAACCAGAAACTATCTCCACTTGATCCCCTACATTTACCATGCTTTTTGTCTCTCTACAAATTTCCGACACTCTCTTTATTAATCCCTCTCTTATCCCCCTTTTCTCCATAACCTTTTCTATCTCGTCTCGTTCTAATGAGTCAAACGCTGCCTTTAAGTTTTAAGTTTTAAGTTCGTGGATTTTTATGAGTGTTTTACGGCTTTTACCATGAAATCAAATTTTCGCCAATTTTCACTATGATTTTTGTAATCAGCGCGTCAAATTACATAAGTATTCGGAGTTAAAAAAAATCCTAGGTAAGTGCCAGGTGCTTGGAAAAAAGCGATTATCGTGCCAATGTACAAAAGAAAGGGAGATAAAAGTGACTACAATAATTACAGAGGGATCAGCTTATTAAGTACCGTAAGTAAAATATACTAAAAAATACTTATTCGTAGGGTAATGAGAATAACAGAAGAAAAGATTTGGGAAGTCCAAAGTGGGTTTATGTCAGGAAGGTAATGTACGGATCAAATATTTAGCTTAAGGCAAATCACAGAAAAAAGTTTGAGAGTGGGCAAACAAGTTTTCTGTGCATTTGTCGCCCTAGAAAAAGCTTTCGACACAGTAGATAGAAGTAAACTTTGGGAAGTCCTGAAAGAGTACAGAGTAAATGGATGGCTCCTACAAGCAATAAGAACAATATATACGGGTGGCAAAACGAGTATAAGGGTAAATCTCGAAACAGTAAGGGTAAGTGGGTCAGCGTACGCAGACGATAAGGTTGTCATGGCAGAATTTATCGAAGATTTGCAAAGAATGTTAAATAAATTAAATGCAAGCATGAAGAGTATGAGCCTCAAAATTACCGTAAATAAAACAAAAAACCATGGTGTTTGAAGGAAACAGTGACAACACAATATGCAACATTGTATTGAATGATGAAAGAATTGAACAAGTTGATAAATTCGTATACCTTAGCAGCTTACTTACTAGGGACGGTAAGATAGATGAGGAGTTAGAAAGACGCAGAAACGAAGCTAAGAAGGTTATTGGTAGAGCAGGCCCCCTTATCAGAAGTAAAAATATATCAAATAAGGCTAAAATGGCAATACATAATCCCATATTTGTACTAACTCTACTATACGGCAGCGAGACATGGACATATCAAGAAAAAGATCAGAGTAAAATGAACGCGATCGACATGAGATTCTTGCGCATAATATGCGGGAAAACTCTGATGGACAAAGTGAGCTACGAGATAATCCTTAAAGAATGTGGTGTATATCAAGGTAAAGTAAATGGCAGCATGCCCAGAGGCAGACCGCGGAAAGAATGGTTAGAATGTGTGAACGAGACTCTAGTTAGAAGGGATCTAAGAAGCCACAGAAACGCGAGAGCCTGCATGAAAAAATGCATAGACATCAAAGAAGCTAGAGAAGTATGCCAGGACAGAAAAGTTTGGCGGAAAGTAGTTAATAAGAAGAGTGTCAGTAGAGCGAATGACGCCTGAAACAAAAGACCTAGGATACTAATGGACCCAAGTGGGGAACCTCACATGACGACTTTGTGAGGATCTTCACTTGTGGTTGAGTGCTAGAGAGATTGATCAGCAGCCTGGGTCGAAGCAATGTTGCGGAATGAACGTGTTATTGAAATAAATAACACGAGAATTCTAGATCCTCACACTACTCCCTTCCCCACCGAGTGAGTCACGCCTACCCCGAAAGGGAAACGGCTTAATGGTGTAATAATAATAATAAAATAATAATATAAAATTATATAAAAAATATATATATATAAATAATAATAATAAAAGAGCCTCGGTGGCTCAGTTGGTTGGACGCTCGGACTTCAACGTCAGAGGTCCGGGCTTCGATCCCTGAGCCGGTACCTCTGGAAATTTTTCTATGTACCTCTACCGAGGTTGTGGTGGTTCGAAATCCACCTTAAGCTGTAGGTCCCCCCATCGTACACTTGACTGAAATCAGATCACTTGATTGCATTATAAATGCATCCGTGACTGATGATATATACCGGGACAGCCCCGTGAAAATTATTCTAAGAATATAAAAATCCATCTCTAAACCAAAATGCCATCGACATGTTGGGCAGTAACCATCTTCAGCCTGTAACAAAATTTTTTATAATAATAATAATAATAATAATAAGATTGAAATTAAAGTTTTGTATTCAATATTTGATTAAAAAAAGTTTTTCATGCATAAACATAGTATTGCTATATCGTGTACCTCCTCAATCAGCTCTTATCTCCTTCATGCACAGCGACACTCACTTTCAAGTTTGAGATGACGTTAATGAATAAGGAACATAAAAGGCAGTTCTTTAACCGGGGGTACGGGTTCATCAACATAATTGACCTAGCCGAACGTACTGATTTCTAAGTTTCACAAATACACAAATTACCAAAGATTTTTGGGAGAGTGGCAAGGTTCAGGAAAATTCTAAGGTGTTTTATAAAGAAGGGAGTAGGAAAAAATTCGAGGGGCTCTTCTTTCGGTAATCGACTGTCATGAATTGCACTGGTTTTCATCGATTGCTAATGAGTGAAAGGGAGGCAGAAATAGAAAAAAAACAATTTAAAATTAAGAGATAGGCTGAGATTTCCGTGTTTTATTTGCTGAGTGCATATCCCGTCGGGAAAAGGAAATATCTTATGTAAGAATAGTATATTGTTAACCGAGTGGGGAAACTGGGAGATTCCCAATGAGCATGAAGTTGTCTCGCAAGCGAAGCGAGCACGTTAACCATATGATTTGGAATCGACTAATCCGCTACTTGATATTATATAATTTTCTTTTCATATCGCGAAGGTGAATGCGTTTTCGGGGTCTGATGCAAACAGAAAAAGTGATCGGTTCCACGATTGATTAATGCAACCACGTAAATACTGGCTTAAAGGTAATCCATGGACCGCATCCAGCCCCTTCACCCGCTCATTAGAAGGTCTATTTTTCCGACCAACTCCAGTCCTGGCATTGAGGTTAAAAGTCTAATATTTCTAAACTTTCCCATCACTAGTGTGGGAATGTAAGTTTTATCGCACGGACTCATCATGGGTCATGAAATCGATCACTCTTACCGTTTCACTCCAGGGCCCTAAAATCGTATTTCTTGCGTAGTTATTAAAGGAACATTTTTAATACACATGAAAAAATGCCTGTAAAATTATTGGTGCTTGCTATTTATGTCTTTCTTATTCATTTCTTTTACCATGTGCTTTGTAGTGCTCTGACTTGGCCAATATCCGGTAAACTGAGTACCGTCTCGAATGCCTGAGAGCACCAGGATCATTCGGATACCCAAGCAAAAAAATAAATACCAGGTACTCTGATACCCGAGTAAGTTTTGGTTATTAAAAATATAAAAAAAAACAAAAGATAACACGATCACAAATTTCAAACTTTTTAACTTAAAGAAGAGACAAAAACATATTTTGGATTTGGCACATTCTTGCCAATTACACATTAAAAAATAAAATATTGCTTTAAAAAATGTTTAAAAATTATAAAAATTATTCGCAAGCAAAAAAAGTTTTTTTTTTCTACTAGCATATACCAGATGTATAATTAAATCTATGAAATTACATTGCTTTTTTTATTTATATGCAGACCGACAAACTAGTTATAATTTCTTATATAAATAGGATTTTTTTTTGTATCACATAGGAGGAAGTCAATAATTTAAATATATGTTATCATTAAGAGACACTTAGGAAATTGCAGACTTTCATACTACATACCTCTATCCGTTTGGCTTTAGTAAATGAACGCAACACAAGTGCTGATTTAAAGCAAACGTCGAATGATTGTGTGAAATATTATTCTTGAGTATTTACAGAAATAAGGAATCTTTAAAATTCAGAATACCTGTGATATCAGGTATCTACGTCCTCAATTATCCGAGTAAATGTACAACTACTCCTCATAAAGTACTAGTATAGTATTTGATTACGCACCACATTACACACCTTGATTACGAAAATAAGCAAGAAATTACCCGCAAATGTCGTTTTCAAGGTATAAACTTGATAAAATTATAAAAATTTAATCTATTTCTGTTCAGAGTGACAGAAGTACCTTCCGCTCCTTATGAGACATTGGAAAAGGCTAACAGCTTAACCTAAAGTATCTCAGTGAATAACTACAGGCGACCCGTCCCGTCCCTCTCCGCACAGAATTTTAAAATTTGATAGCGGCGTGTCTTCATTTATTTCTGTGAGCAGTCGCTTCGATGCCCCCCCCCCCCTCCCAAACAAAGAAATTAGAAAGAGCTAGCGTCGTGACCTAAACTATTGGTGTCATTAATCCAATGAGTGCTTGTCATCCACGTGATACCACGCGAGCTGACTTAAATTGTTTTTGCGAACAGTCGCAAAAAGGCCTTTACCTCCTCCCCACCCACGCGAGAAAAGTCGGTATGGAGTTATTTATAGGGGTCTACATATCCGGATAAATTCCTAGCATTTTATGCCCAGCGTTAGCGCTATCTTACACATTTTTTTTTATAAAAACAATATAAATATAGTTCAACGCGGGAGACTTTAGACTTTCACGTGTACCCGGCTAGAATTTTCTGTGATTTTTTTTAACGAGTTGTGAGCGATAAAAATGAGGGTCGCGTAGTTTTTACCCTAACTTTAGTGTTCAGTACCACTGCTGTACCGAACTCAAATACTGCGGAGAATTATAAGCCAGTACTGGCCCACTGCAGGCCAAGTACAGGCACCTAGTACTGGGATTCCACTAATTTGTACTGGGCCAGTCGATGATGACTTCAGTATGATTTCATGAGATAGTAAAATATCACTCTGTTCGACTTTCGACTTGAAATTGAAATGGTCCCTGAAAAAATTGTCTCCGTACATACTTTAATCTCACACTACTTAAATCAGGATAAGAACTTGTATAACCTTATTTTTTCAGGAAAAAGCAAACAGAAATTTTTTGCCAAAAATATGCAATTTAAGTAAATTTTCTTCTTTAAATTTAGTTTCAAACCATTCAACAACATCTTTCCCCTCTATATTAATATATTTTTAAAATTAAAACATACATATTCATCAATCCCGCACCCTCTTCTATGGCAATAAATTTAGCTGCAAAAATAATATTGACTTTAAACCTTTTCATACTTTTAAGAATATTAATTATTCGTTAAAATTGTCATTGCTTATGCATCATCTAGAATACAATTTACATGTTTGCGTGTTATGTTTATTAGTATAGCCCCCTTGTAATTCGACTTCTAAAATCAGTATCAAATTCTACCTACCTGGGGTTCATTAATGTATGTTCACATTCATATTCACATTTAATTTCACTTTCACTTTCGCCTTTCATTTTTCTAAAATTTTAGCGAATTAAAAATTTTGACGTTTAATTTGTACATCCCACATGCCTCACGCAACTAAGGAAGAGTTCACTATGGGCCAGGCGATCCGTTTCGTATACTGTACCTAAAACCCGATTCTTAAATATATAATTTCTTACGCTGAGCTAGTTATGTCATGCGTTAAGTTTAAGATCGTCACATTGTCAATAATTGAATCAGCATTTAAAGTATTACTGGTGAACAAGTGGTTTTCCAACTTTGACTGAATAAATCAGTAATTGACTCAACTAAAACAGCGTTGCTGAATATACCTGTGACCCCAAGTGATAAACTCAACGACGTTCGACAGTATGACGATATTAGTTGATCAAAAACCTGACTTCCAATGGGGCACCCCTCACTTCACCTTACGCTGTCCAAGGACGACAAAGAGGCTAAGGCTGGTACTGGACCAACATTTTCTTTCTTGGGTCCACTCGATTGTACAACTGCAAAGGATCCCCCTGGGAGTGACTGCCATACATGACAATGAGTTGAAAGGCCATAGGGCACGACGGAATCAGAACGACGATCTAGCGAATCCTGCATAGTTTGACCACAAAATAGAATTTTTGATTTTTCATCTCCAATAGTCCAGATGCCAACCTCATTTCCGTCGGATCGACGGGGTTCATTCGATTTCTTTTATTCTTATATGAAATGATTTCCAGATTCCAAAACGGCAAATGTGCCGTTCTCGAGATATTCACAATCAAATTTTTTTTAAACGTAACATTAAACATTTGTTTTTCTCCTCCGACGAATATTTATTGCACAAATCGAAGTAACGTGTAAAATAAGTGACAAAAAATACTTTTATCAGTAACCAAAAAAGTATTTCACGAATGGAAAAAAGTAATGATCTTTTGAAAGAACCAGCTAAAATATACAATTTCGTAATGAACACTGTTCCTCTAAAGTTAATAATTTGCAAGATAACAGAGCGTGTGTTATAAGTCATTTTAACGCGTTACAGAAAATAGTCATCTTTTATTGAGCGAATTACTACTAAAGGAAAAAATTCTGCAAGAAACTATACTCACCTACTTGATAAATAAAAGTTTATCCGAAATGATAAATAAATTGTTTCAATTTATGCAAATTGCCTATTAGTATCGCAGTAAACTTGGCAGCAGACCGAGGCGCGCACATGTCAGATAGCCCCTAGACCGACCATAGACCCAAAGGCGTAGGGGCCGTAGATGCTGTGCAATGATTACGGGGGCACATTGGAGCACATTTTTACGTTGTTGCAAGCTGTGATACAGCTTCAATGTGCCCCCGTAACCCTTGCACAGCATCTACGACCCCTGCGCTTTTGGGTCTGTAAGCTACCTGTCATATGCGCGCCTCGGCCTACTGCCAAGTTTGCTGCAATACTAAAAGGGCTATTGTCATCCTGCACAAAAAATAGATTTTAATAAGTTTTCTAGGAGTAAAAAACAATAAATTAATTTATATGACTGAATTCATTTAATTTTTTTAATTTTTAAGATTTTATCCCGTCTTTTTACCACAAGCAGAAGCAGAGAGTACTGTTTCAAAGAATAAGTAGACCAATTTTGACACCTTTCTTTCTTTTTTGGGAAGAATTACATCAATTCAAAGTGACCAAATGAAACAATCATCCCAACTTGCATAAATTTAAACAATTTATTGATAATTTCGGATAAACTTTAATTTATCAAGTAGGTGAGCATAGTTCCTTGCAGAATTTTTTCCTTCATTAGTAATTCGCTCAATAAATAATGACTATTTGTTATAACGCGATAAAATGAATTATAACAAACGCTCTGTTATCTTGCAAATTATTAACTTTAGAGGAATAGTGTTCATTACAAAATTGTATATTTCAGTTGCTACTTTCAAAAGATCGTTACTTTTTTCCTTTCTTGAAATACTTTTTTGATTGTTATTCAAAGTATTTTTTGTCACTTGTTTTACATGTTAATCCATTTTGGGCATTAAATATTCATCGGAGCAAAAAAATTCCGAAACAACTATTGTTTCTTACAAGATTTTCTAACAAGAGGAGACAAAAAATTTCAAAAATTGCAACTTTCAAATGTTTAATGTTATGTTTATAACAAAATAATTAATTGAGAATACGGTTGGCGTCTGAACTACAAGGGAAATGATAATGTAACAAAATATATAGATGTATTACGGAAAGATATCCGATAAAGAAAGTTTAAAGGCATCCTCCCTTGAGCGCACATGTGTTCTCATTGTTATGGCCAGAGGAAGGAGTAGGAAGTCCTGCTAGAGTGTTGCCGCAGTTTTCAGAAGAAATCCGGCAAATCAGGGTACTGAGCTACTGCAACTTCTCTAAGTCGATTAAGACCCTATGTCAATTTGAGGTCGTATTTTACTTTTAGGCTCTACACTCATATTAGGTCGTACGCCGGATGGACAGACGCCCGAACGAAACTAAAGGGTTTCCGCCCGGGTTTCTGTGTGCGCGGCTCGCCAGTTTGAGCGCGCCTAGGACGCGCGACAGTTCGTTCTTGGCTTCGCGCTCGATAATTTATTTATCTGCGCTTATCTTATCTTCCTCACCTAATTTTTTTATTTTTAGATGATGTTCGGGTTGGTTTAAGTTTCAAGTTTCTGGAGTATACTTTTTCCATTTTTGATATTCTCCATGTACAATAAATTTTAATTTCAAGCGTTTATTTAGACTAATTCAATTTTAAAGGCTTAAAATTCGAAATTGCTCCATTTGGAACTGTGAAAAAAATATGAATTGGTTTTTTGATTTTAGAAGAATTTGTCAACTTTTGATCGTTTCGCTATTACATTTATTAAAATTCAAAAGCTTATCTTTTACATTATTTAATTTGAAATGCTTTTAATTACAAATAATGCTATTTTCATTATTCTGAATTTTAAATTATATCATTTAATTTTGAGATTTTTGAATTCAAAATAAAATTGGTCAGTTCTGAATGCTTTGAATTCCAAATGGGTTAATCATAATTTTATTTAGTTCAAACATTTGTTAAATGTATATTACTTATTATTTAAATAGTTACTCTTGTAATCTTCACGACTCCGACGTTCCTGATCTCCTGACGTACGATAAATATTTTAAAATTAGTCAATTTATTTTAGAATTATTATTTAAAATAATATATCTTATAATATTTCTTTCTTTTTTTATTATAATGTGAAATTGTGTTGCATGATTAAAATTCAAGTATGTTTGAAACATTTTAAGTTTCAGGCAATCATTTCGAGTTTGGATGTTACTCCATAGATTCAGAATTGACGTAAGTTTAATAAATAAACAGGAATTAGTTCCTTTAGAATTTCGTATTATTTATTATTCAAGAAATTGAATAAAACTTATAACATTCCATTTATTGACATAAATAATATTAATATCTATTCCGCTGCTCACAATCGCATAAAAAGATTTTCAAAATTTTGCAAAATAATTAGGAAAAACAAAACAACTGCAGAAAATAAATTAGAATCCGCGATACGCGCAAATAAAGGTTCGAAAAGTTTATTTTATTTTGCAGTTAACGATGTTTTCTCAAACCACAGAAGACATATTTTTGAATGCGATTTAAAAAAAAGAATTGAAACGTTAAACGTAAAACGTAAGAAAAGCGTAATTTTAATATCCGTTGGAATGGAAAAATGGTCTTTCCGAGACGTCATATTCTCTGCCTTCTGTTTTTGCCTGATTTAAGAAAGAAACTGCACGAATGAGTAGTCAAAATAATTGTAATGCTTCGTAAAGGCAAGTAAATAGTAAGGTGGAAAGTGAATTATGCTGGGAATGTCACACTTGCATAACTTGCACTCAACACGTGCCCACCTTGCTGTTTGCTGGTCCCGGTTCTAGACTTCTTGGTGATAAGATGGGCTGTGGCTGTGCAGCTGGATGGTGGTGGATGGAAGGGGGAGACGCATGGAGTGCCTGTAAAAGAATAAAGGAAGATAGATGACAGGAGACGGCTACCCGCAGGGCTGAACAGAATGACGGATGAGTCCAACAGGCTCCCTCCACTTTGAAATCCACGCACGTGGAGTAGGTGGGAGTCAGTAAAGACCGTAAAAACAATATGAGCTTATGTTAGTTAGGGCGTGGTATAGACAGAGATAAATATCAAGTGATCAAGATTGTCAATGTGTAAATATAAAACTAGAGGAGTATTAGAGCATTAGAGGTAAACATTTTGTCATTCTTTCGTTTTTATTTCCTGTTGGGAACTTACTTCGGAACTTAGCGATTATCTCAATCGATAATCATAAACTAAACTATAATTGAAAAAATCAACAACTTAAATATACGAAATTTTTAATATGGCAAAACTATTAGCATTCTAATAGTCCAAAAAACGATTAATGTGTTTTTTAATAACTGACTTTTGCCATCTTTTCTGTTTGTATACGGAATTGTAATCAGAATGTCAATGTAATGTAACTTAAAAATTTATTTTTTCACAAAAGAACTCCACATTCTTTATTATTGATTTTTTATGTAACGCGTAGTTTTTATTTTAAGCTTCGTTTCAATCGTAAAAAATAGCTAAAAAAATTAAAAATTAATTTTTTACATAAAAAATAGTTTTTTTTATAGAACACGCACTTTTTAAATTATAAAAACAAGACAGTGAAAATACGTTTGTTTCAATACCAATGCATATAATGAATTGTAATAACATAAATTCACTGAAACGATACATTTTTCAGGGTAGCTGAGAATAAGATTTAAATCAAAATAAGGAACAAAAATATTAAATTAATCATTATAAATAAAATTTGTACTTTCTTTTGCAATAACTGAATAAGCAATCCCGGGCCGATGTAAAAAAATAAATTTTAATATACATTTGATATAATAGTGTTGAATATAATGTAGAAAAGTTTGAATTTTGGAAAAAATCGAGGGCAAAGCACGAGATACGTGATGAGAATGTGTTCGTTAAAGCGGAAGGAGCTTTATTAAAAAAATAATTCGCAATCACCAAATTAAAGTTTTGTCGATGCTTTGAAATTTAATTTTGAAAATTCTGTCCACAAATATGGGGGAAGTGCAAAGACCGAGCATGCAGCGTGAAGGAAATACATTATCGAGCGCGAAGCGCGAGAACCACAAGTCGCGCAGCTTACACACGTCTAAACATAAAAACGAGAAGAGTATGCACACCCAGCGGGCAGATTAATGTGGATACTGCTATAAAGATTCCTACTATAATAAGAGATGATGGTCTTTCTTTCTGTGTATTATTATAAACTTGAGCGAGCAAAAATTAGTGTTCATATTTAGAAAAAGTCTTATTTACTGTTATATCGTCAAAAATAAGTATTTTAAGTAACATATCAGAAGTTCTATAAGAAATGTACGAAATTTAAGTATCCGTAAATAAGAATGCGTATGGAAATAATAGCCGCTAATAATATCTGCAGTCGGGATTTGCGAGAATTCTAAAAGACTATACTAAAAACGCCCGAAGGTTTCCGAGCTATTCCGTTTATAGCTAAGTTTGGTATGATCACACCATCTGACCGACTGTACCCGGCTCATGGCTTCACGGAAAAGAATATGGAACTGTAATATCCCATTAGGAGTGCAGGAATCATTTGATCCTGTGTTTAGAAACAAATAT
>JAAAKG020144720.1:0-11057 GCA_010014905.2 Druon quercuslanigerum
ATACAGTAAGGAACGTTACTAGCAGTGAAATTTAATACATTTAACACATTTAATACTGTGGTACAAATAATATTAAACATAAAAAAACACATGTTTACATAATTCCGATTGACTTTTTCTTTATCGCACATAAATTACAATTTAATATAAGATATTTTTTAGTGATTAAACAATCCATAAATTTCAATTTAATCTAGCGTTTTGAAAAAGCAATTATTTTCACCTTTTCTATTCCTTGTTTTAAATTCTTTTACTTTTTTAATTTTTTTTAATAGACTTTCGTTAAATTTTGCTAAGTCGATTGAGGATTTGCACTTTTTCTTTTCCCGTTGGGGGATTTTCAGACGTAGGAAAAATCGCGTATTTATAGGAATACAAATTTTTAATTAGTCTGAATGCAACGCTTGTAACCGGGGAGATAATTTTGTCCCGAGTCTCGTAGCATGAACACTATTTTGTACATTCCTCGAGCAGTATATATTTTTGACAAACAGACAAACACTGTACAGGTTTCTTGAAATAATGACACTCACCCTAGCTTCGTGCACAAAAAACTGCCCACCGTCATGATAATGCTAAAGATAATGATAAAGAGAACAACTTACGAACACAGTAAGTTATTCAAGTTTCTATCCTAAGCAGTTTGGTTATCGAGAAAACAATTTTTTAAAAATTGAAAATATATTTTCAACAAGGAAAAAATGCTAACTTATCTCTAAACCCTCGGTACTCAGATGTTCATTTCCAAATTACACGCACTCGATGTCAGGATGTTTTGTTGAAACTTTTTCTGGTATTGACTGATATCGAGTAGGATTAATTTGTGAAGGAAAATCTGATATCTAAATTTTTCTGGTATTGTTTCATATTGAGTAAAGTGATTTGTAGAATAAAATCTAAATACTGGAATTTAAATAAAACTTCGAATTTTTTCTTGATTTAAATATATTTAATTTGACTTAAACAATAATTATGGCATTATAATATAATGAAAACAATCTCAGACCATGTATTTAATTGTCTTCTCGTTAAACAAATAATAAAGCTATTGATTTAAATGATTACATTTTTTTGTATTTTCGTTTATAAACTTTGCGGACTTCAGTTACATATTTAAACATTCTGAACCATTTCGAAAAAAAATCAGTTGCGTTTAATCAAAATCGGTTAAAAACAATCTGAATTAATCTGAATAGAACTTTTAATCCAAATGAATCTGAGTTCAGATTTAGTTGGATTGAATTTAACTGATTTGGATCGAACTAGATTGAAAACTTTTTTTAGATTGGTTTGGATACAGATTTCGAAATATATTGGATTGATTCGATATATGGAAATCGAAAGCGCTTGTTTTATACTTTTGGTTTGAATGGTTTTAATTTACTTTAAAACTGCATCTGTTTGAAATTAAAAATTATATTATTAGAAGCTTTAAAGCGCTCAAGATTAAATAATGCTATAGCCTAAGGGGCCATCCATAAATTACGCAAGACGTTTAGATGGGAGTCTAGTATAGTATTACACAATGGCAAAAAGTTGCAGTGGAAAAAGTCGGAAAAAGTCTTTGAAAAGAGGGGGAGTGCTTAAATTGACGAATACTTACGCAACGTACTTTATGGATGGCCCCTAAAATTGAAACATGTTCGGTTTTAAAGTTTAGATCTTTGAAGACTACACTTTTTGAAGAAGAAGAGCCTTTAGTAGTCAAGCGATTATAAGTCGAAGACATTCATAATTATCCCAATAATGAAGCTTAAACCTTTAAATTTGGAAAATTTAAAATAGAAAATTATTACCAAAAACACAATTTGTGAAGAAATGAGAAACACTTGGCACAATTTATAAGTTGACGATAGTAAATTTATCTAACTTCTATAAAACTGTGAAATCTATTCTTAAGCACTTGGGAAATGTAAGAAAATGTAAGAAATACTTTCACTTTTAAACTAGTTGAGAATTTTTTAATTTATTTGGAATCTATTGTATATGGTGAATTTCATTTTTAGAAAGCTATGCAATTTTTAGTACTGAGACTATGAAATTTGAAATTCATTTAAACTTTAATTGGACTGTATATATTTGAGGTAACTATACATTTGAAAGTCTTCGTATTAAAAAATGTATTTCTTTATATTTGGAAATATTTCGAGGCATACAGATCTAAAAAAGCACTGCTATTTTTTTAAAGACATTATATAGCGACTCCAAGACAGTATAAAAAATTCGGAAAAATAAGCATTTCAATAAAAATGCTTGAAATTCGTATTAGTAATTAATTTATTTTTTACAAGTATTGTTCATAAGGAAAGTTTCTTGGCAAATTCATGTTAGGTTATTTTAATTATTTAAAACTGCTAACTTGTCATTATATGATTTTAGGAATTTTATAGGAAATTACGTGGACTTAGTTTGTTTTGCAAGTTTCGAAATTAAAAATGCTGTAACCTTTTACCTAATTAGCCGGATAATTTTTATACGTATACTGTTTATGTTTTAGTTCCATGCATGGTATGTTGTGATATGCGAAGATGGGTGTATCACAGTTCCCCCCAGTTGGCTTAGTAAAGACAAAAACATAGTCTTTGGGCCACCACAAGGCCTCGAAAATAGAAAATTTATCCCCGGAAGAAAGATACCCGACTCAAAGTGGCTCTCTATAGACAGGGTTTCAAACACAATAATATATTAAATGTTAGAATAGAAACCCATTTCTCTAATTTCAGTTATTACACTTCTTTTCTTCAACTTAAATATAGTCTTGAAATTTATTTTCATACTTCATAGCTTCTCAAAAAGCTGCTACCAGCGTTGAAGCACAAGTAAAAACTGGTCTAGTTCTGATGACAGGATCAGAATGCTAATCATAGATCCAAATCATGCAATTCCAACAAAAAGGTCGTTGGTATCCTGATTTTCTTCACTTAGGGATTCAGCGATTCGAAGGCGGTTCCAAGAAATATTTAATTTTTCGAGAAGCAGCAACGCAAGAACTCGCCATTATAAACGGGAATTCTACAGGACTCTAGATGAAACACAATGCAACAACTCCGACATTTAATAAATCGCAGACGGTCTCAGAAAAAGTTTAACTTTTTGAGAAGTAGCAGCGCAAAGTGATCTCATATCAGAAACCACATTCATTCCAATAATATGACAGCTCTATATCCGTGTGAAAAGAGTAGAAGATAACAAAACATGTCTAGGTTGCGCGCGCAACAGATTTCTCCTTTTCTGAATCTGAAAACTCCAAGGTGCACGATTTCCGGTCGACAAACTTCGACGGTTCTATTTATATCTCGATCCACTTTGAAATAAAATCAAGAAATTGAGATTTTAATGTTTCCAGGTTTCGATCCTTCGATTTTGAGGTTATGTTTTTTCAGGTGTAGAATGTTAATATTAATACTATTATATATATTATTAATATTAATATTATAATTATATTATATTATATCATATAATAAAAGTCTTCGTTTTCTATTTTAATCTGCATTACAAAGAAATTCAAGAAATTTGGTGACTTACATGATTTGAATACTTCGCGCGCTTCTTTATATGCGTATATTTTGAGGTTACGTTTTTCAAGTATAAAATACATCTTAATGACATAAATATAAATATTATCATTAAATAAATACATATATAATATTATTAATGTTAATATTATAATTATATTGTATTATAATAGTCTTCTTTTAAATCTTGATTTTGTCCTCTTAAATTATCAAATAAAACGAAGATACATATTTTCTCTCTTAAAATTTTTACCTGAACAGATAACAATTAAATCATTAAATCATTATATATTTCTATGTTTATATTACAATTACTCTTGTCTTTAGGCTATATGTTACTCTTCTATATCAATATTTTCTTCGATATTATAAATATATTAATATTAATATTAATTAATTGTAAATAATTGAACTGGAGTTTTTAAGTGTTTGAAGTTGAATTTATCTATTAAACCGAAAAATTTAAATAGCCTCCAAACTTTCAAAATTACAAAATTTGTTTATGAGAATCATTCGGAATTAATCAATTACAAATAGGTTCCTAGAATTTGCTTATATTATACTTTTTTCAGGACTACTTGGGACTTCGACTTTTAAGATTTCAAATTGCTAGAAATTTTAAAAAGTGTTAATACAACATTTTGTACTTATTAGTACTTACAATTAGTATTTTTTTTATTTAAAATAATTCTCATAAATAAATTTTCTAATTTTGAAAAGCTATTTAATTTTTTTCGGTTTTATATATAAATTCAACTGCAAACGCCTAAAACTCCAGCTCAATCATTTACAGCTAATTAATATTAGTGTTAATATAAATATCTGTTAATGTAATATTATTATAATTATAATATCATATATAGTTAATTATACATTTTCATAATTCTGTTAATTTTATTATATCGTAATGAAATATAAGTATAAAATATATCGAGTATAATGGTAATAATAACAAAATTAATATTCTGATATTGCATATATAAAAGAAGTAACCGCGCAAAACATTCAAACCATTAAATTCACCATGTTCTTGAATTTCTTTAAAAAGGGGAATAGTTGATAGAATATTAATATTATACTGTTCTACGTTAAATTAAAATTATCTACCAATTTGAAATTGTTTTCATTAGATGGAATTTATTTAGCTTGAATTAAATGTTGTCCTTTGAAGGAAATAAGATTACATGCATTTCACCGATTTCACGGAAAAAATGTTTGAAACTATTGTGAATATTTGAATTTTAAATGCTGATAAAATGATAACGTGAATTATCAAAAACTTTTCTAAGTATTTCTTTAGTGTGTAATAGCGTTTAAATTAAAAAGAAAAACGTAAATATTTGTATTATAAATCTATCTGTGTTATATTTTTCGTTGGTGAGAGGCGAGGAGACTCAAGTTCAGTAAGCAAACCGATTTTGTTTTTTGTTTATAATTTAATTATAATATTTAATTTATTTTTCGTTTGTAAGAGGCGAGGGGACTCGCGTTTAGAAAGCACCTCTATTTTATTTTTTATTTATAATTTATGTCTAATATTTAATTTATTTATCGTTTCTGAGAGGCAAGGGGACTCACTCATATATTATTTATTATATACGTTATTATTTATATATATATATATATATATATATATAATTTCTTAATAATTATATAAGAGATATTTTTAGTTTGTTAGTACCGAGGGACACTTCTTTTTATTTTCTCATTCTCAAATTCTTTTATTGGCCTTTTTCGGTGGTTTTTTATGCCTTTCAGACTTTTTCCATCAAGAAAATATATTTTTTATATATCCGGCTCAAAATTGTTGTTTTTTTAATTACATAACCTTCCTTTCAATTAAGAAATTTAAGTTTTCAAAGTTTTTAGTTTATTAATGAGTCAATTGCAGGTTCTCTACTATACTTGGATAATTTTTTGATAATACACGTTATAACTTTATCAGTTTTTAAAATTTAAGTACTCACAACCCTGCGAAAACTTTTGTTCCGCTACATTGGTTAAATACATGACGTGGATATAGTCCGCCTAAAGCTCCCTAAATTGAGAACCATGAGAAAGCAATTTGCCAGGAATTAATCCCCGCTCGTATTTACCCAAACATAAATGCAAGCTGGGAAAACCTTCCAGGTTAAATTTCTTTTTAATTGCTCTTTAACGGCTCTCTAAAGCCCACCTGACAGCAGATGTGCGGGACGGTTTCCCCATGACGCGCCAGGCGCGCGGTTAAAAGAGGGTGCATTCGTCAAAACAGTGCACTTTCGCTCCGACCTTCGAGTGGACTAACCTCTTCTCGTGAAAGTCGACAGTTGTCTTTGCATGGTCAAAGTTTTAGAGTGCAAGAATCAAGGATATTTAAAGTTACATTTGGTATTCTTTTATTCTGAAAAAAACCTTCCAAGCCTTCCGAGTTTTCCCAAACCTATCACCTACCAAACCTCTTTCTTTCTCCTTAACATTCCTCTCTCTCTCTCTCTCTCTCTCTCTAGCCCCCCCTCTCTCTCTATTTAGAGAAATCTCTCTCCCTCTCTCCAACATCTGTTTCTCTCTCTCTTTAGAGGCCTTTTCACCTACCGCGGTTCCGTAAACCCCGAAATCTCTTCTTACTCTAGAGGCCGGTTCACTCACGCAGTTCTGTAAGCCTCGCATCTTTGTCTCTGCCTCTCTCTCTCTCTCTGGCTGTCTCTCTCTCTCTTTCTCTGAGGTCGGTTTACCTATTTTTAAGGTTCCGTTAACCTCCGTACAGTCTTTTTTTCTTTTCACAAGGCCGGTTTGCCTTTCTCGCGACTCCGCAAACCTTGTCTCATCTTTCCTTTTTTTTCAAGGGGTCGGTTTGCTTTTTTTGCGGCTCCAAAACCCCTTTTTCGAACTGTCTTTCTCTCGAAGTCGGTTTACCTATTTTCCACGGTTCCGCAAACATCCCTTTAATCTCTATTTTCTCTCTTCCGCCGTTCCTTTTTCCATCATTCATTCCGTCGGTGACAGCAGAGTGGCCTCCATGGACGATCTGCCGGCTTGGCAGTATCTCCTCTCATCAAAGGGAGCCACCCGAATCTACAGCGGACTACGGATCCGTTAGGACCGGTCCCTACATCGGAGTAGTGACAGTTAAGCCACGGATCCCGGAGGGTCCGGCTTGCCATCTTCACACCTCCGAAGGCTACGGTTCCGTAAGGACCGGCTCTCCCAGCGCCAGCCGTAGCAACCGAGCCATGGATCCCGGAGGATCCAGCTCTTCATCCATTTGTTTCACACATTTGTTTTGGGTTAAAACATAATATTTCTAAGATTTTTTCAAAATTATCCGCTTTTACAGTTGTATTGTTTTTAGGGGAATTCTGCAGTACTCTAGATGATTCACAACGCAATAACTCCACCATACAACTATTCGGAGGCGGTTCTAATAAAACCTTTAATTTTTCGAGAAATAGCAGAGCAAGAACTAGCCATCCTGAAAGGGAAGTCTGCATGATAAATGATTCACAGCACAACAAATCAGGCATTTAAACAATTCGGAGGCAGTTTCAAAGAAAACATTTATTTTTCGAGAAGCAGTTACGCAACGGCTTGCCATATTTAAGGGGAATTCTTTAGGCCTCTGGATAATTTGCAACGCAACAAAGCAGATATGCAAAGGGTGGAATGCAGATCGAAAGACTCTTTAGATGATTTAACGAGCAAGATCATCAAAAGAACTGACCATGACCTTGGGGAAGGTAACGTCACAATTTAAGTTTTCTTTGACTCCTCGTTCTTAGGCATTAAATTCGCTACAATACCTTCCTGAATATTATTAGCTAAAGGAGTGTGTGTCTCGTTGCATGACATTATTAAGTAGTACTTTAAAAAAGTCCTTTAATAAAAATAAATCTAGGCGCATCATGGATTTTTTACTATGTAATTTACTTAGAAATACTTTTCGAGTCACTAAAAACGTTATAAACTTGATGTGATGTTAACATTTTAAAATAATAAAGTCCCTGGAACGAAAAATTTCATTTCTCAATCTTAACTTCTAATCGCTGATTTTCAAATACAAGAACTATTTAATACAATTTTGAAAGATTTTGAATTAAATCAATTGAAATTCTTTGAAGTTTAAATATTTGGATAATAAATGTTTTTTAATGGATTAACTCTTTTCTCCACTGGGAGGCGAGTCCCAGAATTTAATATTGCCGGTTAGGTACTTTTCTTTTAAGGTGCTAGAAAGATCGAAAGAAGAATCCTTTTTCAGAAATAAATGCTTTATTTTTCTGGGTGTGACGAGTCAAATTAATCAGAAGTCTATCATCATCTGAGAATAATTCAAATATATGCGGCTTTGCACACTGACTGGAGCTACAAATAAATATTTTTTTAACTAACTTTTTTCTGAAAAAAGAACTCCGTCGCTCCGCTTGAAATTAAACTACACAACTTCCGAATGACAGTCGGGTTCTTTTCCCTTAATCTACTAGAGAGATCCCAGGAAGAATCTGTTTTCAGAAATACACGCATTATTTTGACAAGTGTTACAAGTGACAGTAAAAAACTGTATCATTGTCCGCGAATAACAATAATTATTAACGTCTTTTAATACTAGATCAATCTATGAATTAAGCATTTTTAAAATTAATCTTTTTTTTCTTTAAAAAAATGATCTTCTCCTTCGGTCCACTGCGAGTTGAACCACAGAACTTGCCATTGCCAATTGTTTGCTTTTTTATTAAGTGGCTAGTGCAATCGAAATTGGAATCCATTTTTAGAAATACACGCACTATTTTGCTAGTTTTTATAATTTAAATATTTCAAGAACTCCAAATTATAATCAGAGAATAACAAAAGTGTTTAACGTCTATTTGGTTTAGATAGATCATTAAAATAATCATATTTAGAATTTAATTTCTTCTGCAAAGTTATCTTCATCGCCCCACTTGGCATCTAACTACCGAACTTCCGTCTGCCAGCCGGCTACTTTCCCCTTATGCTAATAGTGAGATTGAAAGAAGAATACTTTTTCAGAAATACGCGCATTATGTTACCAGAGGAACAAGTCAAATTTTTCAAGGAATCTGTATTATCATCAGCGAATAACAGGAATTCTTAGACTAGATGGAGCTATAAATGAAACAGTTTTCATACTTAATTTTTTCTGAAAAATTATCTCCTTCGTCCCGCTGGTAATCAAACAGAAGATTTTCCGAGTGCCGGTCAGTTGCCCCGCCCTTCAGCTTCAAGAGACTTTGAAAGAAGAATCCTTTTTCACAAATATACGCATTATTTTTCTAGGTGGTAGAAGTGACATTTTTTAAGAGATCTCTATTTTCATCTGTTTTTGTCGCTGTTTTTGTCAGCTGTTTTTGTCGCAGCAGAGGGATTGTCACCTTTGATATTGCAAGACTGTGCAATTTACGGGTTTAAAAAACAACAATTCATATTATACGCAACAATCTTCGCGAATTTTTGCGATATTTAAACATTTTTATTTTAAACAACTTAAATCCCCCTCTAAACATTTGGATTCCAAATTTAATTATTTGAACTTTGAAATATTACACGATCTGCAACCAAGACATTGTAATTAAGAGTGTAAATGTAATTAATTCAGTAATTCCAATCCTCTCTTGAAAATTCTGATTATATTTTAAAAATGCAGTTTTTGCAAGTTTTTAATGACTTTGTCATCACTCTCATTATTCTTACTTAATTTCCTTTTAATTAACATCATCACTCAAAGGAGAAAAGCAAAAATGCCTAATAACACAAATAAAACTCAATTTGTTTTCAATTTGTTTGTTTGTACATCCATGGCAGAGAGTTTTTCCCTGCAATAGGGGGCTGTAAACATTCCCAGTTGTGACGAAAAAAACATGCCTGTTAAAGGCTTTATTCCAGATATTTTAAATGAGGAATCATCCGTGCCAGCTATTTGTCAAAGACATTATCTCAAGGTTGTTTTAGCTCGATTAAAAGGTGCGGCCAGAGACTCTATTCATAGGAAAATCTTTAAAACTATAAATGATTTAATAAAACGCTTCAAACCGCGTTTTGCTTCTCGGAAAACTTATTCGTGGTATTTGCATGAAATTTCGTCCATTAAAATGAGATGAGAAGAAAATGTCAATAAATGTTTCGATCGCTTAAATTCCTTACAATTAGGAGCTCAAGCTGTACTCGAAGATGAATATGTCCAAATAGAGCAACTGTTAGCCCCGTTAAATTACTGTGTTCTAGAATCCTTCAGGCGGGGAATGCTGAATACAATTTGGGTTTAGTGGAAGCACCAAACCCATCAAATTTAGATAATGCCCTAAAAGTAGTGCTCGAGTATGAGGTGAGACAACAGTTAAGCCCTTAATATCCAACCCATTATTATCCTAGTTGAAGACATTATTATCCTAATTATTTAGGGTAACGGGATCGCAGCCCCAGCCCTCATGTCCATTTTAAGTAATTGCTTTTCACCTCATCAATATCCGTACATGGTGTATAATCCCTATCCTTAATTTCCAACGGTTCCGTTCTAAAGTACAGGATCTCCAAATCCATATTATCACCATGTCAGTCCCTTTCAAACAACTACAACTCCGCTCGCCGTGTGCACGCAACGACAAGCGAGATGGAAGAAGAGTGTAAGACGAATGCATTATTCTTAATGAAACGAGCACAATATCCTACGCAAAATCCAATCCAGAATTTCCAGCCGTAGAGTTTTCATCCCCTAGTTTCAACAAGAAAAATGTTTACTTTTTGATCGATACGGAATCCGATATTAATATTATAAAAATAAATTCGTCAAATGGAAAACTATTCGTAAAGAAGATCAATATATAGACTTAACGGAATCGACTCGGAGTAGATTTTCCACTATAGGCACAATAAACATACCCACAGAAAAATTCATGGTAGTTTTTCACTTTGTCTCTCCAGATTTTCCTATGACTACAGATGAAATTCTAGCAAGAGAATACGTCCGACAAGAAAAGGTTAAAATTTCATTTTGGCAGAATTGTATAGTTGATCATTCGAAACGTTTTAAGCTGATTACTTTCATCCATAACGAGTTCAAAGTCGCGCACGATCAGATAACTGATTATAAAGGAACAGGCCGGGTTGAAAGAGAACCAACTCAACTTGAACGCAAGACGTTCGAAATAAAGTAACTAGTGAAGAAAATAAATTCAAAAATGATCAAGAACAAGTAGAATCTCTATAAAACTCAAAACTAGTAATAAAACAAAAGGATGGTAAACTTCCACAAGCCAGGTTAAATCCATCGCAACAATTAATCAGAACAATAGCTAACTCGGGAGCCCTAAGGAGTGTAGTCAATAACAAACCTCGACATACGCCTTTGTTTCCGCGGACTGTCAAAATAGCTACGTCTCTGTTGCAAGCGGAATGCGAGTTAGGCACCATAGACCGGGAAAGTAAGGTCAAAAAATCAGTTAAATGGAAAATGTTATGGAAAATGTTATCCGTGTGCTTGCAGCTTGCAAGCACAGCTTGGAGCACGTAAAATTCGAGTGTTTTACGCTCGTAGCATTCCAGGATATGCTT
>JAAAKG020144722.1:0-11056 GCA_010014905.2 Druon quercuslanigerum
CATTGAAAACGAGTCAGGCGGCCTTCACTGTTTACGTTTCTATCTACCCGAAATCAGTCCAAGGCCATTTGAAGGCAACCCCTCGACATATATTAGAAACCATTCGACGCGGAATTTAATAAGCTTTACAACGGATTTTTCAAAAAGTTTCTCGCTTCTTTTTCGACGGAGTAAGCACGTTTAAAAGGTCAGCAGCAATTCCAGCAATTTTCAATAGTATTTGCGCTAGTCGCATAGACAATTTCATACAGTATAATAAATTGTCAACAGGTCGGTCCAAAAATGCATTGGAATTTTTTTCTCTAATTTGAATGTATAAGGCCCCAAATTTTGTTCCAATCCACATAACATAAATGCGTTTTAAAATATAGTTCAACCGAGCGATGTCAAGTACTTGATTGTAGACTCCTGGCGAGATAAATTGTTTCTAGGGACCTCTTCTGGATTTAAATTTTCATCCATTTTTTGTTTTTCTTACAATATTTGACATCCAAAACGTCAAAATTCAAAATAAGTAGATGACGAGACAATCCGACACGATCAAAACAAAAGATTCACAGAGTAGGACTTGTCGAAAAATCTTTTAGGAGCTGAGTGAAGTCGAACGATATAATTTGATGTATTACAAACAATTTTCTCTTAAATATACTATTTTACGAACTATTTTACGAACATCTTGAATTTCCTACGAATAGCTCCTGAAAATTTTAAGACTTACATATAAAAAGGGAAAAATTTTATTTGTGCGATTCAAACCACTCATACGCACTGAACTTGTGGGTAAGTCTGCGTGTGGGCCACGTAAAAACGAACCTACGTCCTAGTTCCCAGATTTGTCGGGCAAGCTCGTGAGTGCTCTGTGAAACTTTTTCCAATCACTTAAAAAAATTTTGTAATTATTTACGGAAACAAAGTGATGAAAGGTTTTAGACTTGTCATATCGAGTTCGTCAATTCTTTCTCAAAATTCGCAGATTATTTACGAAAATACATCATTGTCCAATAAATTTTTCTCATATCTGAGACCTAGCTACTAGCGCCCGACTTCTTTACGTATAAATTTTTTCCGTGTATGTGATGAACTATGGCCAAAGGCTATGGTTTTTTCCCGTCGCCCTGTAAGCATTGAATTCCCGGGTAAGGCGTATGTAACCATACGAGTGATGTAAGAATTGTGTGAATGTGAATGTTGTGTGTATGTGTATGTTTTTCTAAAGTAAACTAATGAAATACATTTTTCATAAGTGGCTATGTGTGGAATTAATTATCTTACTGTGTGGTGGCGTTTGGAATTAATAACAGGGGGCCTAATAGGCTCATAACATTGTGGGTTCGAATGAATCCATTTATTCACCATAGGAAAAAAAGATTTTGGAATTTTTAGCTTTCGACGCCGGGCACCCTTTGTCAGGAGAGTGTGAGTGGCTTTTGGTTCCTCATGATTAAGGAAAAGATGAAAGAAATCTTAAATACTACAAAAAAAAGATTTTTTTTTCATGAACCCGAAGGTTTTCCAAATTATTCTTCTCATTCCATCCTAGGCCGATAAATGGGCGCAGCGAATATCGCAGGGTGTTACGAATTAAGGCTTTATTAGATCAGTTTTGTGGGGAAAAGGAAATAAAGGCGTGTGAACCGAAACAAAAATCTGTCGATATTGTTCTTTTTATTTCAACCCAAAATAAGGGTGCTCCTCAGGCTTTAATAGCAAAATATTTAATTTTTAACGTTTTAATCTGAAGCTATGAGGTATTTTCACTTAAACTATCAGCTAACATAACTTCGTTAAATGCTGAGGGGAAAACAAGGCACCCAATACATGAGATTCGGTCCATTTTTGTCATATTTTGCTAATTTCTTCGTAAAAACTAATTTTCTCTATATAAGTGTATTTAAAAAATAGTTTTTATTTGTTAAAAACTATTTAATGACATAATAAAATTATATAAAGTATTATTCATTACGAAGATAACACATAGATAATGTGTTGTCCCATACATTTGGTACATTTTTTTTCCCCCAGCATTCAACGAAGCTATATACTAGCTATGATGATGAAGTGAAAATGTCCAATTACATTTTTATTCGAAAAGGTAATTAAAAATTGCATAATACACATCCATTTCTATATTGAAAATTATCAAATTTTCAAGATTCAATAAAAATATTCAAATATTCAAATATTCAATATTTAAATTTCAATATTCAATTTTCAAATATGATAAATAAAATTTCGAAATTTTTAATATGTTTAACACTTCTTCAAAATGATCCCCTGTAACAATCACTATTACAGCTTAGAAACGTTGACTATTGTCGATTTTTTAAAATGTTTATGTAATAAGTTTAAAATTTTCAAAAATAAATATGTGGATTACATTAAAATTGAGTATTCCGCCTCTGATAAGTTATAGTTAACTCAATAGAAATTGAGAAAATTAAAAAATTTAATGTTACTGCAAAAATCGATCAGAAAATGAATATATATTATTCCTGAATTTTTCAGAAATTTTATTCAACGGGTTTAAGGTTTGTTCATAAATGAATGAACAAATTTTTTAATGAAACTTTGAAGATAAAAAAAAGAAAAATTGAAAGTGGGAGAATAAGAAGTAAATTGAACCAAAATCATTAAGTAAAACGGAAAAAGTAATCAAAATTCAAAAGTCTTGATGACTTGACTTCGAAGCTAAATTTCTGAAAATTCCACTCCCAATTAAGCATAACCTCGTTATGTTATTTGCACAATTATTTTCTTTCCATCTTTTCTAGAAGAAGAAACAAAATCAAAGAACACAAGAATGACGTATCATATTCTTTGAGGCAGAACCGAAAAATTTTTTGGATCCCCGTCGAAAACAATACGTCGGAGAAAATTTCGGAGGAAACACGTGTTCGGCTGGTCATCTCGGTCGGAAAAAGCAAAGGTTTTTAGAAAAGCAGCAATCTTCTGGTCATGGATCTTTAAATTTCTTCGGATGGGTTCGATCCTAGTTCGAGTATAGAAGAACAACACTTGAAAAATGCGAGGCGCAAAGGATTATACACTTTCTGAGAAAGCCCGCTGAAGCGCTTTCTGAAGTGAAAAAGATTCAAAATTTCCTGAACAGCTGTTTGGTCAACGATCTGTCAATGAAGTGTGCCCAATTCAAATTCGAATAATTGGTCACTTTACTTGAATATAGGCAGTGCTTCTCTGCATATTTAAGAACGGATTCCAGCCAACAAAGATGCCGCCAAAAGTGCCAATGGCAAAGACTCAAACTCATTCATGGAGAAACAGCTGATCTCGGATATAGGTGAATGGTCTCTACGAACGGACTTTACACTATATCTCTCTCAGATAACATGATGTTTGAGTTCCGGTTTTATCTCGGGTTTGATAATCATGTTTGTCTTTCGGTTTAAGTCAATTGTGGTTACAAGAATTATGTCTAATAGATTTATGCTCTATTTTAATTTGTATCGGTTCTTTTATCTTCAACTTGGCTTGACAAAAATTGTATTTGAAGCATTCAAAATTATAAATTTTTACACATGATTTAAATTTTTTTATTACCGTTTTTTATTTGCATTATCAATTGAAAAATGAATCTAGATACAGAGGATTGTATTTTTTGAGCATTTGGGGATTGCAAAATTGTATGGGATTGTAAGAGTTTGCATATATGTTTGAGTTTGAGATCCTATTAGAGTCCTTAAATCTTGTGAAGTTCTTAGAAATTCCCTGAAATCTTTTAAAATGCTTTGAAATGTTTTTAATTCCTTCATAAACATTGAAATTGTTGAAATCCCTTGAATATCAATTAAATTAAATTTATTCCTTAAAGTTCTACAAGAAACGGTTAAACCCCTACAAAATTTTTCAAAATCATTCAAAAATTTTTGTATCTATTGAAATCCTTTGGGAATACAAATCATTTGAAATCTTAAAAAAAAAAACACTGAAATTGTTAGATGGCTTTGAAATCCTTGGAAATTTTATAAAGTGCATTTGGGACCCCTTGAAATTGTTAGAAAACTTTAAAATTCATTTTAAAAAATAGGTATAAGTAATTTGTAATCTCTTGAATATAAATTAAATAAATGATCTCGAAAAAAACGTTTAAATCCCTTAAAAATGTGAAATCCCTTAAAATCGTTGCAGATTTATTAAAGTCCTTCAAATCTTGTGAAATTTCTTGAAATATCGAAAAACCCGTTGAAATATTTTGAAATGCCAGGAACCCCTTAAAACTTAATTTAATTTAATTTTCAAGTTTCAGTAGAAATATCTTGAAATCTTTGGAAATCGCACAACATTCTTTCTATTTTAAAAGTAGGTACAAATTGTTTGAAATCTCAAAAAAAGACGCTTAAATCTCTAAAAATTCTTGACATACTTGGAAATTGATTAAAGTCGTTTAAATCTTGTGGCATTTCTTTAAATATCTTAAAACTCTTTGGAATTCCTTGAAATCTTTGGAAAAAATAAAAATTAATGATCTCTAAAAACGTTTCAATACATAGAAATCTTTAAAATCCCTTTAAATACTTATAAAGTTATACAGCAGAGTCATTTAAATCTTGTGACATATCTTTCGTTTCATTTGTTTTTTAAATTTCAGTAGAAATATCTTGAAATATTTGGAAATACTACAAAAATTCTTTTATATATCCCTGGAAATCTTTGGAAAACGAAAAAATCCCTTTAAAAAATAGGAATACATAATTTAAATCCTTCGAATATAAAGAAATTAAAGGTATACATATGTTTGTAATTATTTTGCATAAATTGAACTTTTCTAATGTCTTTTTAAACTGATTTTGGGATTCATAATATATTTTATCTTTTTTGTTCAAAACATAACTTTTTGTACAATTATTTTGACTTGTTGTTATTGTGTTTCTAGATTTCATCTCAAATTTGTTAATAATTTGTGTTTGGAAGCCACTTGTGATTAGGTAAAAAAGGTTAAAGAAGTAAAGAAAACGACTTTTTCGAGTTGTGATGGCGCCAAGAATTGTCGGGGATTCCAATAAAGACACAGTCATGCGTGTCGGTCCAAATCAAACAGGAAAGGAGCATCCTAAAATCCTAAAAGAACACCCGCAGTTCCAAAAACTTCAAACCACTGAATCTGGGTGCCAGTCGCTGTTTATCTCAAGCTCCTTAGGCTAGAGTGACTGTTCGAATTTGTGACACTGAAAAACGTGTGAACCTCATCCCTATGACTATCTGTTATGCAAGCCTACTACTAACGCCCAAAATCAAAAAAATCTTTTCTAAAGAAGAAAATAGAGGAAGGCTGTCTTTCCAACGCTCATTTTACTTTTTGCAGGCCTCGGACTCATATGGAAAATTCAAAATAGTGTCTCTATAGTATAGCATAGCATACAATTTAAAAAATATTAGCAAAATACAGTAACAAACATACATCTCGCATAAAATCGCATCATATTCATTTACATCTTTCTAAATAATCTACCTTACAATCCGTTTAAATACTTTAAGAGCCCCGAATATCTGTTGGGATCCTCTAATTCCAAAAAACCTCGTCAATCTTTTTGAATCACTTAAAATCCCTTAAAATCCATTGATATCCCTTGAAATCTTATAATTTATTTTCAAATGTTATGAATCCCTTACATGTGGTGAATCTCTTGCAATCTCTGAAATCCGCAGAAATCTCTATAACTCCATTCAACTGACTTTTCACTTCATTTATCCCGTAAATATTCAGAAAAATACTGTATCTTAAATCCTGTGAAATCCCAAGAAAAGTTTTGAAATCCCATACATTTTGAAATATTTAATATCTTATACAAGTTTTTAAAAAATGTTTAAATCGTTGAGATCCTCTAGCATTCCCTTAAAATTTCATTCAATTTCATTTACTCCCTCAAGTTCTCTAGTAATTCTTTCAAATTTCCTAAAATCCCTGGAAATTTTTGAAATCCATTACAAGTTTTTAATGTCTCCAAATATCTTGAAATCTTGTAAAATACACTAAAACGTTTCAAATCCTTTGAAAATTACTGTCATTTTTTAAATCTTGAAAGTCCTTGCAGATCCTATAAAATCCCTTAGGCCTGGTAAAGTACTAACAAAATCCCTCGAAATACTTTAAAATCCCGCAACTTATCCTCCTTGTAATATCTATTAAAATTTCTTTTTAAATTGTGTAATCCTTGAAATATACTCTGAAAACAAAACAAACTTCTTGAAATCTTTTAAGTCCCTTGAAAACTTTGAAATTTTCTGAAATGTATGCATCTTTGATAAAAAGTATCAATAATGGCGTGAGCCCCAGTCCCAGACCTGTCTTGTATTTTAAAAACTTCCATAACTACATTATTAAACTCTAAACTTTACATTGTTCAATGTTTCACTTTCAAATATAGTAAAATTGTGAAAGATACCAATTTTCAAATGGCCCAGTTTTACTTCTTTAATTTGAAGATTTGGCAACAGAGATTATTAAGAAAAACTAACATCAACACTTTCAATAATTTAATATAGAATATAATACATCCTAATGTTCAGCTTAAATTGTTTATTTGCACAAGCTTCGAATTAAAAATTTCCTTATTTTCAATCGTTCGAACTTCCAATGGTTCAATTTTAAAATAATTCTATATTCGTTCTATTTTTGCTTTTTTCTTCTCTGTATTTTCTATTGTTTCTCCATTTTTTATATTGTTTGTTCTATCTTGCAAATTGGTCCATTTTTAAGACTTTAATACTTGTAATTGTTTAATTTTCCACTAGGATACTTTGATTTGTTAAAATTTTTAATTTAATTAGGACTATTTCTAAACTTATATAAAGTTTTTCATTGTTAACATTCAATCCTTGATTTGGGTTTTTTTATTCCAAAGGTTTAATTTTCAATAATAAAGACATTTGAACATATTCAACTTGAAGTTACTCTATTTTGAAGTCTTGACAAATTTTAATTATTAATGTTACTGTATCTTCACTTCGCAATGATTTTAATTTCAAATTTTCAATTTTAAAAGGTACACATTTTCAAAACTACAACTTTTTTTCAAAGAATCTTTTAATTTTAAATTACAGTATAACAATAATAGTAATGTTTATTATTGTGATTACAAAAATTAATAATAATTGTCCAAGACAATAACTAAATCATAACTTAAAGCGATTTGATATCTTTTGGTAAAGATACTCCTTATATGACAAAAATAATTTAAATTTAATTTCTTTATTCGGTAACGGAAAACACTGATAGAAAATAATTCTTCTTAAAATATGAAAGTTTGTAGAAAAATGATTCGCCTAAAAGGAAGCAGATAATTGGTACTAATGTGCAGAACCATTTGTAGAGATTTTGTGTTATATGTCGTATAATGCCTGCCTCTATATAGGCATATAATATCTCTGAATTTCTCTGAAAGAAATCTTTCGTGGAAATCAAAAATAGAATCTTGTTGGGGTTAGATTTTTACTGTCAGTTTCAGAACTAATGTAGGAATTGAAGAACGAATACAAGTGCATCCAAGATGAAGGAGGCTGCTGACTTGCACTTTCGTTTGGCTCGTCGGTTCGTTTGTGCATTTGGTACTGATGGCTTCCAAAAATTTTCTCCGCCAGTGATGCAAAGAACCCGAAATACACCCAGTCACCCACAATCTCCCTATATATGAAGACTAGCCTTTTTTGACAAATGGAAAATAAATTTTCATGAGACTTGGTGCTAATCGACAATCCCAATTCAGGAAAATTCTTCACTCGTAACATTTTCAAAGTCACTACTGTTTTTAAGTAACTTTGTTTTTCAATTGTTCATAGAAAAAAGTTTTATGTATTGATCTGATAAATTACATTTTAAATCCTACAATTCCAATATCTCTGTACTTGCACCCACTGTGCTGTATACGCTATAGCTAAACCTCGACCTAGCAAGAAAAGGATAGGAGTAAACTTAACGCGATTGGCATAAAATTCTTACGCAATGTATACACTATATAGTCAAACGCTTATGGACAAAGTCAGTAAACAGAGGATTCCGAAATATTTTTTGACAAAAGTGAAGAAAATTTGTTGAGATGGTTTGGACATATTGAGAGAATAAAAGGAGAACAACTGACAAACAAATATATTTAGGTAAACTGAATGGTTGCGTACCTAGAGGCAGCCCAAGGAAATAATAGTGGAAACGTGTGAATGAGACAATTAGTCGAAAATAAATAAAAAGTCATAGAAACACAAGAGCTCGCATGAGAAAATGTATGGACGTAAAGAAAGCTAAAGAGGTATGCCAGGACAGAGTAGTGTGGGGACAAATAGTTTATAAGAATTGCATTATGAAGACTGCCAGTGGAGTGAAGACGTCTAATAAGCCCACGCGGAGAGCTCTCCATGATGACTTTGTGAAGCTCTTCACATGGGGTGATTGCCAGAAAGACAGTTCAGCGACCTGGTAGCAGTGTTGTGGAACAAACGGGTTTTTTAAATAAGCAACACAGGAATTCTAGATTAATTGAAAAATCAACCCCCTTGCCCCCTTATACCACGTCGTGCACTTCCCTTTTTTACCTTCCTCGTATGAACTCCTGCATATAGAGAGATTAAATTTATTCTAACATTTCTGGAAAAATTTTTAATGGTTCACAAATTTATTTTGAAAGAATCATTTTAAGATTGGAAGATTTGCAAATGTGTCGAAAAGGTACCTGGAAGATTCAAAGACAATTTTTTAAATTTTGAACGATTTTTCAAAATTCTAAGTAAAATTCGTGTTAGTTTCATAGATACTTTAAAATTGAAGAAGTTTTGAAGATATTATAAAAACATTTTAAAACTCAGGAAGATTTGCGAAAATTTATCAAATACTTTTTAATTTCTTCCAATCTTCTAAAAGTCCTAACTACTTTTTAAACTGATTCAAATTGTCCTTAATATTTGGTAAAATACTGTAAGGTAAATGTCCCAGTAATTGTGACGTTCCGAATAGTATTGCAACTTGGTTATAATTTAATTACACTCAGAGAAGCATCCTTTTGTCACAAAAGGATGTTTCTTGACTTAATTGGAATGTCCTCTCAAATTTAAGGTGTGAAGAATTTTCATTTGTCTCAACAGAAATGCATTATTTGCAAAAATTATCTCTATGCGACTAACTTCGCCTAATCTAGTAGCCAAATAATTCTATTTGCGTAAAAAAATATGTTCACGTCGTTCAAAATAAAAAAAGCAAGAGGACGATGCTTTTGTTATATGATAACTTTTTCTCTGAATGTATATTGTTCAAAAATAAGTTAAGAGTAAAATTTAATTATAAGACGTCTTTATTTATAGCATTTGATGGTAGCACATCAAATAAAAGGCAATAAAGTAGGCAACACGATTACTGGGATGGTTTTCCTTAAAATAAAAAAATTGTATTTAGAAATTCCTACATTCTTTTACGAAACATCTAAAAATTTTCAAAAATCTTTTTGAATTTTCTCAAGAATCTTAGGGAAATTATATTTATATAACTTTAATAACAAACTAAAAATTTGTTTATGGCTTTACTAATTTCTTTTTTCTCAGATCCCAGAAACTAATTTTAGCTCGAATTTATGTGTTTAAAAACTTTGAACAAATAAATTATTGTTCGACATTTTTATTTTGTATTAAAAATTATTTTTCCTGGCCAAGTAAAAAACTACAGGCGCGCATAGCGTGCGATTAGCGATTAGGTGCTGAAAGAAAAATTGTTAGATTTTCTGCAAGCAGAAACGCCGATATTCTGAATGAAGTTTTTTCTTCAAGATCTGATTAAAAATACAAGTATTATTGGATCAACTTCTATTGATCTTGAACCTTAAGGGAAAATCAGATTACACGATCCAACGAGCGGAAACCCTTTTAAAAAATCATCAATAGGTTTCATCGGTATCTTGGGTCACGTGGCTGGGTTGAGGTTGAAAGCGAGTAGGTATAATGCACTTTAATGTGAAGAAATAGTGGCCGCGTGCCTGTAGCGAGACAAATGGAAAACCAGGTAACGAAAAACGCGTTACTGGAACGATGGGCCTATTCGTGAAAAAAAGGACTCGATTTACGGCTGACCAAAGTGAAATCAAGATTCTATGTTCCAAAAACCCTCGAAGACCGGAAATTTCTTGGTCTTGTGGTCATGGTCTCTGGGAGAGGGGGTCATCACGGTGGGCCTCAACCCCATAAATAGGAAGCACGCAAAACTAACTGGGAGGCCCAAAAATTGTTTTAAAAACCATACAAAGGAGTGGAAAATGGAGAAGTGAACCCTAAATGTTTATAATTTTTTATTTTAAATTAGCATAACTTTGCCATAAATTATACTATTTACGATTAGAGAGTCAAGCTTCAGCATTTTAAAATATACATTCTACAATAAGTCAAATTGTAATAATTAAATAATGTTTTAAAATGACTATTTAAAGTTTCTTATTCAATCATTCTAACAAATTAAATTGGGAAGACTTCAAAATTAAGTAATTGAAAATCCTTATAAAAAAACTTATGAAAAATAAATTTAAAATAAATAATTTCAACCATTTGAGTCATAGAAAAATCTACTTTCAAAATTTGAAACCATGGAGTTGTAGAGAATGTTTTTCCCGAAAAAAGAGCCATGAACTTATTAAAATTAAACATTTTTCAAAAATTAGTAAGAAGCGACGATAAAAAAATGTAATTACCAAAAACTTTGATAAAATCAGTTCTGTATTTTAAAAATAGGAGGATTTTAAAGCTGGATTTTCTAGAATAATTAAAAACTTAACAATTGTAAATCACAGCATTAAAATATATATTCAAAACAAATAGATTTTTTCGGTGTCTATTTAACGTCCAATAATCAAGTTAATGTTTTGAAGGATTCTTTTTTTAAATTAAAATATGATCATTTTATGGTGGTTGTCCAGATTTCGTCGTTGTATTCTTGGTTTTATTTTTAGGATTTCTTTGCATTAACCCTAGACTGGTTATGTTCAATCCTCTAATGCATACCGGGGGTTCCGCTACACCCCAAACTTGTACCGTTGCACAATGCTTTCTATGTGCAGTAAAACAACTTTAATAT
>JAAAKG020144723.1:0-11056 GCA_010014905.2 Druon quercuslanigerum
AAAAAAGAGAATTTGTTTAAAGTTTTTTCTCAAAAATTACTTTTTTATTCTTAAATATTATTACTATTGGTCTAGTGCAAGATTTATCATCATTAGTTAATTAATTTTTAATTATGTAATCGAATTCCATTTTTTTAATAAAAGTTCTTTTTACCAAAAATTCGTCAAACTGACAATTTATTATCCTTGATATCATAAATTTATTTTAAATTATTTTCCACAGCTATAAACAATCAATTATTATTTATTTTCCAAAACTTTTAATTTGCCTAAACAATCATCTTTCCACAAAATTTACGAATTGTTTTCACAAATATAAATAAATTTAAATAAATTTGTCAGGAAAATGGAATTTTTGTACGTAATTAAAAATGAATTAACCAATCTTGGTAAATATTCTACTAGACAAACAGTAATGATTTTTATTAAAAATGAAACAGATTTTAAAAAATTTGAACAAATAGAATTTGTTTCAGTAATGTAAAATTAATTAAATAACGTTGACAAATATTCGACTGAAAAGTAATAATATTTTTTAATAAAAAAAGAATATAAAAATAATTTTAACAAATACCACTTGTTTGAATATATAAAAAATAAGGAGCCAATGTTAACAAATATTCCACTAGACCATTAGTAATAATTATTAGGGAAATAACGAATTTTCTAAAAAATTGTTTAAACAAACTCCAATTGTTAAAATATTTAAAATTTCCTGAACCAATGTTAATAAATATTCCACTAAACCAATAGTGATAATTTTTATAAAAAAAAAAAATTTGTCAAAAAAATTGTTGACATAAATTCCATTTGTTTGAATAATTGAAAATTAGTTAACCAAGGTTGATTTAGCTAGACTAAGGTAAATAATTTATAATAAAAACACAAGATAATACAGTGCTCAAAAGGAAGATTTAAAGAAGAATTGATATTTTTTGTTTTAAGGGTAGTTTTCAGGGACTCGTGAGGGTGTGTTCAGGGTGTCAAATCCATAGGTCTGATACATGAATGTATTCGTTGGATCATAATCTAAAAGCTTGAACACTTTCCTGTCACATTTTCCTCATTATTGAAATCCAGAGGGAATAAACTAAGAATGTATTTCCAATGACTCTTTGCTACCGTAATTTCGAAATTAATTTTAAAACCATTTTCACCAGAAAAATCTGATGATTGGATATTCTCAAACGAATAGACTAATGTTGTTTTACAAAATCGATTATGAATTTATTTCTGGTGACTTTTTGCTACTTTTGCGATCGTTATTTTTCCTATGATTAAAACTGTATTCCTATACTCTGGATTTCAATAACATAAACACTAACAATCCCGAAGTAAGACAGTTCATTGATTTGTTTTCAAGGTAGAATCTTGTTCTTAAGTGTTTTCATCCACCGAAACTTATTTATAGCTTGCGCAGAGATGTAATACCTTTATTAAAAAATCTCAAAGAAATTTTTTTCCCCACCGTGCATTTATCCAGTTACTAATTTTTTTATTTTTTTCATTTAGAAAATAAAACCAATTTTGCAACTTCGAATTGTTTAAAATCCGCGCTAAAACTCTTTCTGCTGAGATTCCTTGTATACCAGGAAACTTGCGCAAGTTGCCTGTGCCTATGGCTGCTTGATATCCCACCCCCAGTAGTCATGAGTTAAGCTTGCAAAACAAACAAACAAAAATCGAGATGAGCATAAAATTTTGTTGTTGTTGTTACAGCTGCGGAAGCCAGTATCCACTCTCTCGATTCCCGGGGCGATGAAAAACTGTGGCGGAATGGCCGCAGGGCCCGTGAGTGGGGGCAGTGGTGTGGTCGGAGGTCCTGGGGGAGATGAGGCCGCGGTCGCCCTGGTCGGAGTTCATTCGGAATACCCCCGATTCATGGAGGACCGAGGCCTCGGGGGTGGCTCGTTAAAGGGACCTTCCGGTAGCATCAGTGCAGGCTCGAAGCACAAACCTAACGTCGGCTACCGCCTCGGCCGGCGAAAGGCACTCTTCGAAAAGCGAAAACGCATTAGTGATTACGCCCTCGTCATGGGAATGTTTGGAATTATCGTCATGGTCATCGAAAATGAACTCTCGAGTGCGGGGTTATACACAAAGGTCAGTAATTTAACTATTAATCTAGTACATTTATTTTTTATTTTTAGCTATTTCAGGGTGTCTATCTGACCGGAAAATCGGGGTGACTGGCAAGCAATTGGAAATACGATTCAGCAAACGAGATTTATTTCTCGATTGTTCTAATATGCAAATCGAAAGTTGTTTCATATAAAGGAGTTTCTCACAAAGCGCCTTTTTTACCGGGCGCCTTTTTCAACAAGTGCCTCTTCCTTTTATTCATTCTAAATGCGGTAAGCAGCTTGATTCTGGCATTAGACGCGCGTGCGCGGGATTATATTCAAGTAATCTGCCAATGCGTGTCAGAAATATTTCCCGTTAAGTCCTAGGGGCATGGCTTAACCATACGGGCGCTTAGTGAGGACTTCAGTCTTGAGCCCTGGGCGCTTTGTGAGAACCTTGTTCTTACAGAAAAAAATTATTTATATTTATGTTTAAATAAGCCGAAAATCACAGAAAAATAAACGTTCATTGGGACGTAATAGAGTTTTCTGAAAAGTATCACTTCAATTGATTTAACCATTAAGGAAATACGAGCATTCGGTTCATGTTGATTGAGCTCGGGTAAGCTTAGTACGGACACCTTCAAGTTCTCAGCTCGTCGAATGATCGAATCTTTTTATTCATTAGTTATATTGAGGTGGTACTTTTCGGAAAGCTTTTCTATGTCCTCATCAGCATTTATTTTTCCGGTAGTTTGGGCTTCCTGGAACTTCCCTTGAAAAACAAAGCAATGGAAAATTCAGCAAATCTGCTTAAGAATAGTATAAAAGACACCTTCTCTAATTTCCTTCTAAAAATAATTAAAAATTGTCTTCCCGACCGATTTGAGGAAGATATATTTGGTACATTTTATTATTAATAATGATGTCAGTTTATCTGGGAATGTGTTATTTTTGTCATAAATTTGGACCCTATGACCAAAATAATATATTCTAAGATGAATTGACTTCATTAGTAAATTGTATTGCCTGAAAAATACTCTTCTTTTAGAAAGTGTAAAAAATACATCTATTTGGAAATGGAAAAAAGATGTGCTATAACATTCCTTGGACTATTATTATTATTACTTTTTAACAGAGAATTTCATAAAGAATACCAATTTCTATTTATGAAAGATAAGTTCTATGAAGAATTAAAATTTTTATTTTATGTTTACTTTAGAAAGAAAATATGTTCAAAATTATAATTGTTATTTGAAGACAATGAGTTTTTGTAAAAAATTACAATTTATATTCAAGCAGCTTACTTATAAAGTAGAACGGGTATTTCGGTAAATAAGGTACATTCATAAAAAAGAAGTTTTCAAAAGAATCCCTGTTTAGCGTCGAAATTCGTTAGAATTTAAAAATTTAAATTCAGATGTGGGACAAAGTATTTTCCTAAAGAATTATTTGACTCAGAACAATGTACTCTTTTACATGGAGCGGGTAAATAATAAAATAATTTTAATTCCGATTTAGATTAATCGAATTTGAATACAACTCCCTGTTTAAATTTAGAATTATGTTTGTTTTACCAAATTATCTCTTACAAACCAGATTTGTAATTATGATAAGCAAAAATTATCTGATGTTCCAATTCAGGATTATTATTATTTTTTAAAATTTCCTGTTTAAAACAAGAAAAACTTTTTAATCTTTAAACATTTTTAGAAATGTTAAAAAAATACAAATCGTTTAAAATTATTCGAATCTTTTGAACTCTTTTAACTAGACTGAGCGGAATGAACAATTTTCGGGAAGCTTAAAATCATCCGTCGAACAAATTAAGACCCTGTATTTTTAAAAGATAGTTTTAAAATGTTTTTTAGATTTTTTATTTGTTTTTCCGAAAAAATGCATAAATTTCAGTCAATTGTATAGGTATGTGAAGGCAAGGTTAGAAGTGGGTAAGGGAATGAGTTAAGGATAGTGTGAGGAGTAGAAAGAAAAAAGGGATAAGCGAGAAGGAAATAGATAGGGGAAGGGTTGTAATGAGAAACTGGATGCAGTAAGGGTGGAACAAAGGGTGAGTTGTTAGTTGGAGTTGGATGAAAGCGTGAGGGGTGTTCGAGTGGCAGCTAAGTTATTTAGTGAGATGTTATGATCAGAGAAAAAGAAACAATTACGGGAGCAAGGAGGATTTTTTTCGTCGCAGAAATGAGGAGGAGAAGGCAAAGACGTAAAGATAAGGTCAGAAGTAGAAAGAGCGAAGGAATGAGCGAGAAGAAATACAAGATATGCAATGGATGGTAATGGGAAACTGGATAGAGAATGGGAGGGTTGGAGGTTGAAGTGTCAGGAGAAGGAGTGAGATGAAAGTGTAAGGCGTCACGAGAAGCGTTGGCGTTATTTATTGATAAGTTACGATCAAAGAGAAAGAAGGAAGAAAGGGAGTGAAAACGATGTGGTTTGTGGCGGAGAATGAGCAAAGAATAAATGTAGCGGGAAAGTGTGGTGACAAGAAAGTGAAAGGATAATGGTGAGTCATAAGGGAAGGTTTTAAATCATAAGAATGAGTGGGTTGACAGTTTGAGGGGAACAGGAAAGTTCCGGGCTATTGATTGTGAATCTAGTATAAGAAGAAAAAGGTAAAGGTAGTTTAAAAAAATGTAATAAGAGGTAATTTTGAGGAAAGGATGATGAGAAGAAGGAGTAGGGATGGGAAAGAGGTGATAAGAGTATGTGGAGCAGGCAGAGATGAATGATGAGCAAGCATTATTTTCAGAGGAGAAAGTTGGTGACTTCGGTCACTGCCAAATTAACTGAAACTGTGGTATAATGACGATTAAAATATCCTGATCAAATGCATAAGGTCCTTAGACACTGGGTTTAAAGAACGCCAGGTTTCGAGATAGAAGGGACCAAATGTCAATTTTCATAGACGCGAGAGGAGTTCCATGGACCCTCTAGGACTGTTTGGTACCACGCTCAGCGATCGTGCCGACCTCACTGTCCCTTTGATATTTTCTAGTTTGAGACCCCCTGAGCAATAATATCCATGTATAAAGGTCGGCGAAAGGATACTTTTCCGTCGGTGTTGCATCGCAGTTAGCCTTTCATGTGCTTATTTAATCTGATTAAACAGGCCCTATTAACCACATCATCAAGACTAAAGTAAGAGAAGTGTGTCTGTGGCTAGTCTAACTACTGTTAACAAAAATTAATGGTTGTTTTTGGATTAGGCTAACACAATATGAATTTGATTAAACATAACCAACTATGTGCGTACTTATTCAAACTAATTAATGAGACTCTATTAACCCTGTCATCAATAATGTAGTATTGAGTGGGTGTCTGCGGGTAGTTTACCTTCTGTTAAAGAATCAATTAGTGGTTTTCGGATCATGGTTATTTAAACTAATTAATCATTCCCTAACAACTACGTCGTCAAGGCTTAAGTATGAAAAAGGCGTCCAGGGGTAGTTTAATAAATGTAAAATGGTAATTAGCAGTTTTGGGATCAGACTTATACAAAGTAAATATGATTAAACATCACAAAGTTCGTACTTACTTATTCCGCCCGTCAGAATAAGTTGCTACATATGTGTAATCGCCTAATAGCCACGAGCGATGGTACAAATATCTGATGCAGAAAATGAGCAAAAACAACAAAACGCAATTTATCGTCGTGCTAAACATAAAATAGCTCCTCAAGAGATTGAAGAAAATAAGAGGGGATGCCTGAACTGCAATCATAACATGAATATGCAGATAAATGATTTAGCACTTGCTCCTAATTGTCTGACACTCAATGTTTTAAAACAAAGAAGAAATAGCTCTTGTATGTTTTGTAACATTGGATGTGTGTGGCTTTAAACCAAACGTCCTACTGCAAGGTTTAGAATTTTGCATGCCTTATCTCTTTTCTGGTGTCCAGTTGAATTATTTTTTTAATGCTGACGTGAATTATCGAAGATTTATAAGACGGATTATAATAATAAAAAAAATGTTTTTAGAGGAAGAGTTCAATTCAATCAGTCCCATACCACGCAAGCAATTTAGGAATTTATATACTTATTGCGATGCTATATGTGATGATGTTCCCAACAACATATTGTTGAAGACTATAAAACGGGAGCAGTATAAACAGAGACATGAAACGGACTTCGCAAATTAACTTTATAATCCCACTCCTGAAGTTCCAAAAGTAATTGCCTATATAGATCAAACTTATATATATATATGTATATCCATAAACCCAGCAATTTCAGAGCACTTAGGCAAACATACTGCGTTCATAAAGGTCGCCTCTTAATTAAGCCAGCTTTAATTATAGCTGCAGACGGCTATATTTTGGATATTCATGGGCCCTACTGTTCTGACTCTCAAAATAACGATGCTGACATACGTACTAATAAATTCGAAATCGATCTTACTGGGCTAAAAGAAGGTTTCGAAAACAATTACATTATCATTGTGGACCGTGGTTATTGTGATGCCCTACCGCTTCTTAAAAATATTGGTATTAACCATAAAATGCTACCTCTGTTAGTTCGTAGACACAGGAAATTTGATACAGAAGAAACCAATGACTCAAGATTGATCACTAAGACAAGGTGGATCGTAGAGGCACGAAATAGCTACATAAAATTTGTGTTTAAGTTCTTCGAAAATCTCATGAACATGAACCATACCATTAATATTGACGATTTTGACCGTATTGCTGGGGCGATCCTCAACAAGTATCTTCCTTGCATACAGATGGCTGAAGCAACCGCAGACTTAGCCCAAACAAGGTTACGAAAATCACGTAAACCCAACGTCATCCAGGCCAGAGTTACAATTGACAACCTGCATTTCAGAAATGTTAGATGGATTCATCTTCATGAACACCAAGTACCTTATTTACCAAGGTTCGATTTGAATTATTTGAAGGAACTGACGGTACGAATCTATCCGCTGAATTTAGCAGGAGCTTACATCGAAGATAAGTTTGACAGAGAGCGAATGGAAGATTTGGATTTGGACGAACTTCTCGATGAACCGGGTTTAATCAGAGTGCACGTGTAGTCTCGTTTAGACGCGCAACGAAATAGCAGATCTGGATATCCAATGTAGAAGATAGCTTGGTTCAAGCAGCCGTTGATCAAGAGCTACAGCTGGATTAAGCACAAAAGAATGAACAAATATTGGGGTACTACTGTAGTTGCAAGACTGGGGCAGGACAGTCGGATCATGGCACATGTAGCAAGTATATTATGGTATCTAGGAGACGCATGCCATCAGTCAGCAGTAAAGTATTTAGCCATATCTATGATTAATAATATTGCGGATACGGGTCAAAAGGAACGGTTGAATGATATACCAAAACTTGTTTTGTTTGAGAAAACTAATTCTCATTGTTGTTTTTGCTGACCAAAGAATCATCCAATACCAAATCATACACTAATTTTGCTATAATTGGTTTAAACACTTTCCCATTTTCCCCGCAATGTCCAGATCGCATCATAATCTTGCTTTAACTGGCTAAAAAATACGTATTGCCTTAATTGGTAGGATCGTGCACTGATATCGTGTTGATATTGTCTTGATTAATCGGATTTCTTTCCTTAATTGGATGGACAGAGAGTTAGGCATGACATAAATATTATTGATCAGGAGGCCCTAAGCTGCAAAATATGAAAGAGACAGAGAGTTCGGCATGATTCCTAATCGTAGTGCTAAACAGCCTTCAAGGGTCCGTGGAACTCCTTTCGCGTCCATGAAAAATGACATCTAGTCCCTCCTATCTCGCAACCTGGCGTTTTTTATACCTAGTCTCTAAGGACTTTATTTGATCAGGATATTTTAAACTACATTATACTACAGTTTCAGCCAATTCGACCGGGACCATACTTTCCATAGACGTGTGCGGTTTCCCTTAGCGGGAAACTATTGTGACGAGGAAGGGAAAGAGGTGATCGCAGTATGTAGAGCTAAACGAGGGAAAGGAGGAGCAAAAATAATTTGAAGAGGTGAAGGCTCGCGATGAGAGAGTGGTTATTGTTTAGAAACTAGGGTCAAAGGTAGCGAACAGAGAAGGCTAGTAATAAGCGGTTAAGATGGCGAAAAAATTGAGAAAAGATACACGGGAGGAAAAAGAGAAAATGGAAAGAATTGAGTGCAAGGGAAAAGGAATTAGATAGTAGAAGGTTCTTGATAAGAAAAGGGAAAGAAAAAGGGAAATAAAAAGGGTTTGTTAAAAGGTGAATTTGTAGCAGAAGGAGAGAAGTGACGTAATAGACGGGAGGAAAAGGTGAAAAGGGAAAGAATTAAGTGCAAATGAAAAGGAACTGGAGAGTAGAAAGTTGTTGATGAGAAAAGGGAAAGAAAAAGGGTTTGTTGAAAGGTGAAGTTTTAGCAGAAGAAGAGAAGTGACGTAAAAGTGTATTGTATCAAGGGAAAAACCGGGGTCAGTCAAATATGAAGGGGAGTAATGAGGAGGTGGATTGGGGTAAGAATGACAAAAAATTGACGAGGAGAAGACAAAAATTATTGGAAAGGAATGGAAATGTCGAACGTAGTGATTTAGAAGGACGTATAAAGAATGGAATGATTTCAAGGGGTGTTTCAAGAGTTTAGGGGTAGGTATTTGATGAGGAAAGGGATAGGTTATAACATAAAACTGAAACTCATTTGTTTAAACTCTTTTTACTCTTTAAACGATAATTGGTAGAATTTCAATAAATTGAACAAAATCGAATTATAAAGAAGTTTTCAAAGAATGAAATAAACTATTCTTAATTCAAACTGAATTAAAATTAGGAATTTGAGTTCTACACAGAATGGGAAGAATATTTGAATAGGTGAGATTTAAGTAAGAAATCATAAATAAATAGGTTTTTTTTTTAAATTGGTTATAAATATAATTACTAGAACTTTTCTGTGGAATTTAAAAATCAAGTTTAAGGTTAAGTAAATGTGAGTTTTACTGTGTTATTCCAGAATTATTCAAGGACTCATTTTATGGTTCTTTTTTAAAAAACAAGAACACTCTAATTTCCATAATGAAATTTTCAAAAATAATGAAATTAGAAAACTTTATGAAACTAGTGTCAATAAAATTACCGATCTTTTATTACAGCTTCTCATCTGATTTTGAACAGGCATCATTTTTCATAATTTAATTAAATTTATAATTCAAAATCCTTCAGTAAATCGTGAAAGCTTTTCAATTAACCATAGCAAACTATAAATTTTTCGGGAGTCCTTGAAAATAATTATAAATGTACATGATGATGTTCAAAGGGAAAATGTGTTGCCCGCTAGAAATGAAATTTATCCCTTAGGGAACTTTTCATATCAATTCATCTTTATTATATTCCGCTGGCATCTCTGTGATTTATTTGATAATAAAAATGGCGACTCAAATGTAAAATAGCTTCATGGGCGCGATTATATGGCTTTTTAATTTAAAGAGTAAAAACATTTTATTCAGCTGATCTAAAAAAATAAATATTAAAAAAACGTGATTTGAATGCTTCCAAGTATATTCCGCTGTCCAGAAATTTGCATCCGTCGGATTTAAATACAGAAGTGACGAACCGATATAAATTATTCATTATCACAAACTCATAATCCGCGAAGTCCTGAATAAATTCGACAGAATAATCAGAGATTTAACGAAAATTAAAAATATTTAATAAGCTCTAGAGTATTCGCTTGTCAGAAAATTGGTTCACCTCATACCATTAAAGAGAGATAATTTTTTTTAAATCTCTTCAGTTTGAAATATTCATTACCGTAGTTTACAAGTGCATTTAAAGAAAGTGTTTCTCATCTCATTAATAACCTGTAAACGTGATTTTTTAATTCTGCACTAGGAAGAAGTTAATTTTCTTTCTAATTGTTTTCGGAATAAATAAATATTTATGGCACTCATTTAAGAAAAAAGCGTAAATTGAAAATTTATAAAATTGTTTGTTACAGTTATTGTTTTATCTAAATATTTTTAATTATATAACTATGAAGCTCGCATTTATTACTTTATTTTTTTAATGCGATTTTTAAATTTAAATATGATATCATTACCAGAAGAAAATTTTGTTATATCTTATAGCATCTATTGTCTAACATATAAGAAAATCAAGGAAAATATTTTTTATGATTGATAAAATTGATTCCATAATTAATACACAATATTTTTGTACAATGTATGGACAACCAAACTACTGCATTTTTGTTTAAAAAAAACAATTTATGGTCGAGAACACTAAAGTATCCTGTTATTTAAAAATTCTGAACATTATTTGAAGTATAAAGACTTTTATTAAAAATAGTAATTTTGAAGTAAAAAACTAACATAACGAAACAAAAATTGTTTGATTTTGCATATCTTCTTTTAAACCTAAAATAGTTTTTTTTAAAGAAATGGATTTTGATGACAAATTTCAACCAAATCTGAAATTGTTTAAAAATGGAAAATTTCCATTGAAATAAACTAATATAAAATAAAATTGTTCAATTGTTTTTATTGTTCTTTGAGGTAAAATTTTTTTTACTATCAAGCAATTATTTAGTATTTTTAAGAATGCAAATTTTTGATTTAATACGCAAACGTTACCTACAATTTTTGAATAATGGTGCCTGTTCTTTGAAATCGAATTAATTAAGAAAAAAATATCAATTTCCAAAAAAAAAACAGTATGACATTACGAAATTCTTCAAGTTTTTAATTTTTTATTTTTAGAAAAATAAATTAATTTAAATTTGATTATTTATGTTTTAAAACAATAATTTCGGGTAAAACACAAAATCATAGCCCGCTGTTGAAAATTTTTTTCAAATATTCTTTGTAATCCAGTGATTTTTTTATTCAAAATACCAATAATTTTCACACAAAAATTCTAACATGAAATAAAATTATTCAGAATTGCGGAAGTTTTGCAAAATATAATTCTTTGTGTTTAAAAGAACCCAATTCCGATAAAATCCTATGACAAAATTATATATTATATTTTTTTTATTATTAT
>JAAAKG020144724.1:0-11056 GCA_010014905.2 Druon quercuslanigerum
AACGAAACGATACACACCACACTTGACCAAAGTTTTAACTCATTTGCCTTCATTCATCGAAGAAAAATTTTTCTTTAGTTAGTTATTTTATTTTATCTCTAATCTCTATCAATAACAAGGCTCTGCTTGACGTAAGCGCACTGTTCACAGGGTCAAGGTTGGAAGCACTGGTTGGAAAAGATTAGGAGTTACAGGCAGAAGGCTCGTCTACTGAACTTCGTGGTCTTTGGTGATGGAGTAATCGCAGGAGTTGCTGCCACTTAATGTGACGGGTCGACGTTCGCGAATGTCTTGGACTACGTTTTTATCCATTTTTTGTACATGGCGGAGTATGATGCACCTTTTAGTACTTGGTACGTGGCACCGGTGTAGAAAAGTGACAGCAGCTCGTATTTGGTGACGATTCAGAATTCTCCTAGATGGTGGAATCTAATTTTGTCGATATGGGAGCCATTCCTTCCGTAACTACGACGGAATTTTGCTAGCCGATGGGGAACTTCGGGTAGACGGGAGTAACACTCTGCACGAAGGAGGAGTGTTTCGTGGCGATAAATTCTCCTAATGATAAGGGAGTGACCCACTCTGTAACGGGTATCGGTTTCAACGCGGCTGGTAACGTGGTATGCAAGCGAAGAAAGGCCAGGAGGACTTTAATTTTCAACTGAGTGCCACGATTCAGTTATTTCTGGGTCGAGTAGGCGAGGTTCGTAAGCCCATGCGACGAATGAAATAATGATGGATGCTTGCTAAATATAATTCATGGTTATTAATAAAATTTAGAACCACGAATACAATTTTTAACTATGCAAAGTTTATTTAGATTCTCATTTCTAAAATAATTGTGTCAGGAAAAAGTGCAATTAAAAATATAGGTATTAAAAATATCTACAAAATGAAGTGTCACGCATTAAGATTTGTTCATTTGGTCACTTTCAAATAATTAATTAACAAGTTTCAATCTTTCAGAAAATATGTCCCTTACCACCCTTAAAAGTGTGCAATACTTCAGCCAGAAATAATAATTAGTTTTCATAAAAACTCGTTTATTGTTTAAAAAATGGACTATTTTCTACCTGAATTTCTATAGATTTGGCTGATAGAGTTTCTACAAAACGTGGGCTATTGGTGGAAGTGGGAGAGGCGGCTAGCGTGCTGATTGGCCCAGCGGTGACAATGGGATGGCAGCGAAGCGAGTTATAACTAACAATTAAAAAGATAACCAATGATCTAATGTTTATAAAACTTTAAGACGTTATTTAATTTGAAACTACCTTCATTTTTCCGCGAAAAACCCAAAGCTACCGTAAATAGAACGGTCGCTCAGGGTGAATTATTTATAATTGATTATTAAGACCAAGCGAAAAAGGCAATACTGCTTAATTATGATCGACCTCGAACAACAGTTATATTAATACACTAAAGACAGTATGAAATTAATACCTACTGAGTACTAAAAGAAATAAATGTTTAATTGCTAGGGTAAGATTATTATAAATATTAGCCTACGATAATATATTATAGTTTATTTTTAACAGTTTATTAATAAACGTATATACGTAGATACATGTATACACGTATATCAATTTAATTTAGATGAATTACGTTCTTAGGGGAATTTTGTTAATATTTTTCAGGTTCAAACTTTTGTCAGACTCAATTTAGTTTAGAGATTAATTTTTTCAATGCATTAACCTTTTCTAATCTTAGCCTCCCGGCTATGGCCAATGTTTCCAAGTGAGAACGGGAGTTAGAAGAAAAGAGAGAGCATGGAGCCGTGCGTGAAAATGGGCTGTTTACATGCTAGCCGCGAGAATTTTCCGGCCTTTAAATGCAGCCTTAACTATAAGGAAGGGCCAGAATAATGGCTATGACTCTATTATTATTGTTGATTAGGAAAGGATTGATACAATCTGTGGCGATAAAATAGGGGAAGCCACTGTCTTGCATTATAGTTATTAGACAATATTTGAAGAGTTTTTTACACTTTTTTCGTAGAGTAATTTTTGATATGTAAATCTTCAAAGGAATAACTTATATATTATAGTCAATCTAATAAACAATATATTAATGGCAAAATTATGGATGATGATGAAAATAAGTTTAAAAATAAGGATTAGATATAATTATGCCGAGAAGCAAAGTTGATCCATTTCTGTGAATTTTTCCCTGAATCAGACACAATTACGCAAAAAAAATTTAGAATGTATATCTTCATGAATTTTATAACAATTAGTAAAACTCGTTTTCTATATTTGGCACAAAATTGAGCTTTATAAAATAGGCCACTCTTGTAAAGGACATTAACCCACTTTTCACTGAGATCATATCCGCCAAATCTGTAGAAATTCTTTTGGAAAATAGGACAATTTCCCAAGGAAACAAATTTTAAAATCTTGATGTACGAAAGGTCATTTTTTATACATTTGTTAGACCTAAATTTTTCAGCTACCCTTTTTTCCGACAAACATACACGTTAGTTGCAATAAACAAAAAACCTGTCGCAAACATATGGACGTTTGTTCTACATTCTTGCACTTCAAGATTCCGAAATTAAATTTCTCAGGTTGCATTTATTTCCACAAATAAGCCTTTCTTCATCAGGCGCCTGGACTATTGAGAAAACTATGCAAGAGAAGGTCACTTAAATTTCTAAAGTTTTCATATAATTTATAGACAATAATTGAGGACAGTAATGAAAACCCCCCGGAAAATCCTAATAATTCAGTTAACTATTTTCACACAAAAAAACAGTTCATAAAATGAATCTATTTACCTGTTTTCAATGTTTTTAAGAAATATTTTTAAAGTTTGGTTTCCACGCTTCTTATTAAAAAGTAAGTGATCGGTGCTGGCGAAAAAAATACTGATGAGAAAACATTTCCTCTTGTACAATTGTAACGTATCATTGATAAATATCAAACTGCAATGAGTATAAGGGGTTTAAATAGCAGACATCATTTGAACTATAGGAAAAAAAGATCAAACCGAAATTTATTGACATTTTCGGATCTCGAGAAGTTAAAAAGGTTGATTTTACCAACTCTTTTACCAACACTCTTCAGAAACACACCCAGTAACAAAAAGTTCTTGATAATGCAAACCTCTATACAGAAACAGTTTTATTTCGATAAACAACTGTCCTCACAACATAGATACATTTTTATTTTCATACCGAAAATCAGTTTTTTCACTCATTTGTTGCTCATAATTTTTCGACAAAATGTTCTCCAGTTATGTAAAATGTTGGGCTATTTTTCTATGAAATGCAAATGGCCTAGTCTTCAAATTGACCTGTTCTTGCAGTTTCCCCCTGTTAGGTGATAAAAGAGTTACATCTAAAAATTAAATTAGTCGGTTTTATTGTTTGTTGTTTTGATTCATGCTTTTTGTAAAAAAAAGGACAGGGCTTTAAAATAAGGTTGTGAAATGTCTAGGACCGAAAATTCGACAAGTTTTTAGAAAAGCGGTTTTCAGGAAAATAGAGTCCAGCTTGTGAAGTTGAAAAGTTGTCTTTCAGGTAGCTTAAGAAGATTTGGTACGTAAGCAGATAATTTTTTAATCTTCCACTCGGAAGAAAAGTTGATTTCCATCAAAAAAATTTCTTGATCATCACAAAGATTCGGAGCGAACCGCGCCTATTTTATCATGTCGGAAATTACAGTACATCATGACTGACGGTATACGATAGACTCGATTCTTCTTTAATTTCATTTTCTGTGGAAGGATCAGGAAAACTTTGAGAATCATCCGTCAACATTATTGTGTTATTTAAAATGCAAAAGTATTAGAATTACAAAGTACTTCTGGAAACTTTTAAAAATAATTTTTTACATTGTCTCGTCAAGCAAACAACTACTGTTACGTTCGTGGAAGGTACCTTTGCCTTCATTACTTTCTCTTTTTCGTATTCCCTCTCAATATCGATATTGATTCTCAGCTAGAGGAAGAAACGGCCTATGTGGCAAATGAAACTATTAAAAATTAAAAATTTTGCTTACATTCTTATTTTTAAAAAGTCAACTACATGAGCAACATTTCATATCTTATGTGTAATATAGTTGTTTAAAATATATTCTTACTGTATATTTTCTTCACAAATTTTAGGTAAATTAATACATCTATCGCTTCTCCCCCACTACTAACTTCTTCATTTGATGATTTCATCAAATTTACAATTTACTGTATTGTATATGTAAGATGTAAAATGATTATAATAATGATTATAATTAAAATTTTCATATATTCGAAAGTCATTACCTTATTACAATACACTGATCCTGCCCATGCCGATTCATATGGGCGTAACTGTTATCGCCTATTGCAAATATGTGTGGTGGCAATTCACCAATTTTCCGATCCTTGTAAAGCTTTATTTGTTCGGCAGTGTAAATTGGCAAAATTTGGTAGGGATTAACTGCTACCAATATGGAGCCGGTGTATGTCTGCAAATAAAAATAATATTTCAAATGATCGATTAACCTACTTCATGGAATTTCATTTCTTGGCGATTCTATGTTTGACTGCTACTGCTATTATATTTGGGCGCCTAAAATACAAAAAATTGTTTTAATTTTAGTTAAAGCCCCCTTAAAAATTTTCATTTCGTAAAAAAGTGATGACCAACGACGAACACGCACACACACACACACAAGGTAAAAAACCACCGAAGAGTTTCACTGGGAGCAACTGCCATCTACGAAAATGACATCTATGAACACATCTCACGGTCATGAGATGGGTGGCCACAGGGCACAACGAAATCACAACCATAGGCTGGAAAATCCTTCGTTTGTCTTGAGGACACAGAGCGACCTTAGGATGACAGCTTTCTGCGTCGACCTGTCAAGTGCCTTGGCTTGTTTTTGCCACGCGAGTGTGGCTTTAAGGTTACAAAACAGTGACAGTATTGCATCTCTGAGAGCACCAATCATAAGGATAATTACATTAAGGGGGGAATAGGGTCTTGTGATTTTAAGTCTCTGCCCCTTAGACGCGAGAAGAAGCCCGCAAAAACACGTTATACAATCAGTCGACCAGCCGCCGCGCAGTGAGTTTATAATAATATTCGCCAGAATTGTATTAAAATTTAAATGCAGGAAATGTACATTATGCAACTGGAATCGAAGATTCAAAGTTAAAAGAACTAATTTTCTTTTTCACTTTTTGAAAGTTTGAAACTTTAAGCGCATTTTATTCAAAACTACCATTTTCAAATTTAGTGCCAACTCTCATTTTAAAACTGCTACACTGATTCTTTTCAAATTTTGCATACACTTTTTACATATAAAATACCTCCCCCTACGTCGTTTTTTTAAGTTGGGGAGATTTTTCATCTAGAAAATGGCGAAATTTTTAGTGAATAATCGCTATTTCTTCTTCAAATAACCACCGAAAAATTTTAATTAAAAAAGACGACTTACGGGGTAAGAAAACTGATATTTTAACCAAATTTCCTTGATTTTTATTCTTAGAAATTCTACGCTGAGCTAGATTGCACAACTAATAATCTTTTTGAACAAGCGTCCTCGATAATGCGCCGTCATCGGCTTATTTTTAAATAATATTTTACAACAAAAATTTAACTAAATGTTCTCTGCCTAATGCTTTGTAATATGTAAAAAAAGTCAATAAATTTACTTTAGCCATATTTCTAAAACAAAAACCTAAAAAAGTGATTTTTCACTCGCTAGACCCTACTTCCCCCTTAATAGAATATTTTGGGTGATTTTTGCTGCAGTTCTCTTTTAGGATCTTGATACTTCTCCTTTTTCTCCACCTTGGCAGTTATGTTGCAGTCGGTCGGAGCCGAGAATTCGATTATGAATATAATTCATTTCTCGAAGTCTTGGAGAACAATGTCAGACCTTCAGTATGCAATGGGGCTGTTGTCCGAAAATCTTCGTAACAGGAAATTTGGCACAAAGATTGCACTGCTAGGATCGCATTATATCTTTATATGTACGTCGTATGGGTTAATGAAACCCTCTGTACCTGGATTGATTCCTGATGATATGAGGAAAGCAAAAGTTAGCTCCTCCGACAAGGGCTGATTTTATACATTTCTGTACAAGTGTCCGTGGATTTTTTCGTCGAGGAGCTGTGGATGCAATTATTTAATCACTGTTCTCGTTGCTTAAGCTTTTAGAAGTGAGGCATTCTAGGTGGAGAAGTGCACTTTTCTTACTTCTGATATTAAAATTCAGGCAAAGGGTCTTAGCCGTCGGTTCCGTCGGCATAATCGTCGAACGGAAGGCTTGATACGCAAGCTCTTCAGCAAATGCATAAACTTACGTGCGGCAATATCAAGGGCCGTAAGCTCGTTCTTCGTCATTAAACTACGGAGAGAGTGCAATCCGAACAGCACGAATGTTAGATGCACATACCTTGTTGCATGCCGAAAGCTTAGATGACAAAATTTGTCGAAACAGACGCTTGTATATGCTTCGGAGATTCCTTCCTGATATTACGTCCGAAATGCGGCTTTGAGGCACGCCCAGATATGTAGAGTTCTCTCTCGTGTCAAGATGTATAATAACACTTATATAAAAAACTGAGAGTTCCTGGGAACGCACTAGAAGCACACATCTCCAGGTCAACCATATAATACATGAACATAAAGTGCAGAAATGTGATGCAAACGAGAAGAGGGCTCATGATGACGCCCTGAAAGACGCCCCTCTGGTAGGTTACGCTGTTTGCTGTTACACGATAATCTCCACACGATAGTAAATTTACTTTTCGAAAAGCGGCATCAATCTCTCTATGCATCTCACTATGTGTAGATGAACCTTTTATCTTTCCAACATAGATTCAGTATACGAGAGGAAGGATCAAAAGATTTCCAGTACCTGGTAATTAGCGAGTTCTCTCGACAGCCTGCTACATCTTTTTTGAGCCACGCCGTTCGTACATCTTTCTTCACACAGGCTTAATTCTTCAAACAATCATGTCATTTAGAATAGCTTAAAGATCTTATACAGCGTGTTCAGTCAAGTTGTTGGCTATAATTCTCTTAGTTGGAAGGGTCGCCTTTATTCGGCAGGAGTATAGTGCCTCCTTACCCCAGTGTATGCGGGATGGACATCTCCGACTTCAAATATAAGGTGAATTTTCGGGTCAGACGTTGATGTGTAGAAATAAACTTCTTCCACCAGAAGTTCTTGATACCATATAATTCGGCAGCGGAAATATTCTTCATGCACCTAAGTGATTTTTTCAACTATTCAGCTGTGACTGACGGACATTTCTCCTCAGATGTTGTGGGCTTGTCACAAAAATCCCATGAGACGGAAGATACTATTAGTAATTTCTTTTAATTTTAGTGTTTTCTGAAAGCCATTGACCAGGCGAACGGACACCCCTTCGCATTGCCGATAGAGTCCCTGTGTCGAGGGTAACTGCTGAAGATGAGTACAAACTGAATAAGCAGTCGCGGACAATAGCCCAAGTTAAGACGCTAGCAGCCGTCCCGATGACTGCATGATTCAGAGAGTGATGTCTCAAACGGTGCCTCTCTAATACCGGAAGATCTCCCAGAGTACATAGTTTTACCCTCACTTGCGAGGCTCTGCACGGGCGGATAAACCCTTTCCCTATCTGCTCATGGAAACAAAAATTACAATACCAAACTTAGTCATAAATATGGTTTAAAACAAACGAACAATCTGCTAGAGTGCGGAAAAGGGGAGCAACATAATCAAACCCTGAATAGGCATCCAGTAGAGGAAAAGCGATGCTTTAGAACCAGCAGAAACATCAACATCAAGATTTCTTTCAATCCCGAAGATTTGGCTAAGTTGATGGAAACTGTAAAACAAAACCAACCGGAAGAGGAATGGCCATCTATCACTAAAAAATAGGTGCAAAAAAGTATTAAGAGGCATGTAGAACTATTTCGGTATGGGACTAGATATTAACAGGGGTTTCTGGTGGAAGAAGTTTCCTTCAGCCTAATAGCATCTGGCCTGCCTTTCCCCCTCACATATAAACTTTTCAATATCCAAATTATACTTCTCGATAATCTTTAGTGCTTGATGCAGTTGCTCTGAATTTCTTTCAAGCTTTCCAACAGACAAATGATAAGTCTTTTAGGTCGAATAGAAAGCTTTTTGGTTTTCAATCCAGATATCGTCAGGTAGCGCTGGCAAAATACAGGTCCGATTGTCTGAAGAATCCTATCATTTAGGATGGCTGTGAAGATGTTACAAAGCGTGTTCCATAGTGAGATACGTGAAGAAAATCTGTATATTGAAGGCATAAGGTCACTTATAAATTTTACATAGATGATCTTAAGGTCTATGCTAGAAATGCAAAGCCACTGCATGAAGCTCTAAAGAGTTTTGAGAAGTATAATTGGGATATTGAAATAGAGTTTGAGTTAGAAAAATGCACTAAGGTGAATTTAAAGTTCGGAGGCATTCGCGGCATTCAAGGACTTTAGTGCTGGAGAGACCTTCTCATATCTGTGCATGCTAGAGAGCCGCATTCAGGACGTAACATCTAAAAAGGATGCTCTACGATGCAGATACAAATGTCTTATCAGACAGATTTCCATTCCCTCTCAGCAATACTCTATTCCTTATAAATGGTTTTTTTGCCATTTGAAACCATCGGATTTCGTTTTAAAGCAACAAATTTAACGTTAATAAATTTTTTATCTAAAATAATAACACCTGCATACTTAAAATTATTTTGAAAATAAAAATTTCAAATGTTCAATAAAGCGATCCCAAGAAATTTTGTCTGTTTTTTTATGTGCTTGAAATGCGTTTGCTTACGTTACCGTATTTATCAACTTAGACTAATTGAAAAGGGATTTTTGACGAACTAATGCTCCGTTGGTTAGAAGCTCCGACTTTACATCAGAGGTCCAGAGTTCGATCCCTGAGCCGGTACCTGTGGAAATTTTTCTATGTACCTTTACCAAGGTTCTGGTGGTTCAGAACCCACCATAAGCTATTGGTCCCCCCATCGTGCACTTGATTGCAACCAAGTCCGTCAATGATGGGGTAAAAAACAGGCTTTTTCTGATATTTTGGGGACACCCTGCTCTCATCAGATCACTTCATTGCATTAAAAAATGCGTCCGTAACTGGTGATATATATCGGGACAGCCCTTTGTAAACTATTCCAAAAAATATAAAAACCCAAATCTAACAAAAAATGCCTTCAACATGTTGGGCAGTAACCATATTAAGTATGTGAGAACATTTTAAATAATAGAGACCCTACCGAAGGTGTTCTCGCGTTGGTGTCGCGGTTGGGATTGAGTTTTCCTCTCCTAACTTTGACGGCTCTGTTGGCCGTAACACTGCTACTAATAGTGTTTCCCATGCCAGATAGGCAGATAACGAAGAGTAGAGGAACTAAGAAGAACACCAAAACCCATAAATAATAATGGAGAGTATATTAAAGATTCTGAAACGCTTGTCACTTTCCGAGGATCGTTAACGCACCCCTGGATCCGCCGCTGGGGACAACAGCATGCAGAACGGCGGTGATGGTGAGCTGCGAGATCGTCAGACAGATCTCACTAATCAAACAGCTGGACAGCAAGAACATTTGCGACAAATGGTAAGCAGTGGAACATCAACTGTGCCTGCTGAGGATGCTTTCGCTAGCGTTAGCTATTTGCAGCCAACGAGGACTACAGCGCCTTGAAAGGAATTTTGGTAATGCTTTGCTAGAGTTCAGATGTGTAAAACCAACACTAAGGCATTCTCTGCCAAAAATGAACATCACAAGTGATCTGCGTGCACTAATAGAACAACTCAACAGTGAGGTTTTACCAACGGATTTAAATGTAACACAAACTGCTTTCGAGGTGTAAACCCTTGTATGCTGTGGCAACCATTAGAACGTTAGGCCGCAGAACTAGTCCTGCAAATGTAGTTTTTGTCCCAGCAAGGAATCAAGATACACCATGGAAGATCAGGTTGAATATGGATGTCAGCGAGGTATGGTGTCAATTGCGTCAATTAACTCAATATAAAAAACGAAATAGAACCAGAAAACTGATAAATCATGTTACTAACGGCGGAGACTTGATATTCTTACTGCCAGACTGCGTCGCTACAAGAAAAGTAGTGTACGACGGCAACAAAATCGAAAGTTTCAGACAGATGAAAGAAGGTTCTGTCGTGAACTGAATGTAAAGAAAAATAACCAGCAAGACACCGAAGTCTCTCCATTGGAAGATATGACTAACTACAAGTCGGGTGTTTGGAAAAAAATGAACAGATGCAATTTGGAAACTGCGTTGTTCAAAGTGAAGAAAGCAAGGGCAAGCAACAGCCCTGAAATCCAGCTAAGAAACATCACAGCTTTAGATGTTTTAGCGGTCTTGAATAGGGCAAGTAACTGAAAAGCTCCAGGTCTGGAAATGGTGCACAACTTCTGGGACAAGTCCCTGACGAGTGTGCATCATGCGTTGGTAAGGTATTTTCAAAAGATCATTAAACACCCAGATCTGATGCCCGGCTTTATGATCCAGGGTACTAGTATATGTTACCTCAGATAACAGACGCTCAAAATCCATCTGAATTTCGACCGATTGCCTGTCTTCCAAAAATTTATAAATGTCTTGCAGCTATCATTGCAGATAAGGTATATTCTCATTGTGACGAGAATGACATCCTTACAAAAGAATAAAAAGGATGTTGTAAAAACTCGCGAGATTGTAGAGACCTAGTCACTATAGATGCTTTTGCCATGAATCAAGTTCGTAAGCATCGAAGAAATTTATACATGGCATACATTTACTGTAAGTATGGGTTTCCTTCCGTCCCGTATGACTGTTTGCTTGAAGTCTTAAAACTTTACAAAATCTGCCCACGCATTATTGACATTCTAGGTTCTACGATGAGGCTCTGGGGTACGGGAATCAGTTATTTTGATCATGGACAACCGAGGATAGCTAGATCAATACGCATTACGACGGGTATATCTCAGGGAGACTTTTTTAGGGCACTATGGTTCTGTTTAGCGTTGAACCGATTGAGCAAAACACTAAACAGCATGTTTTATCAAATGAAATAATAATAATACTGCGCTTAGG
>JAAAKG020144725.1:0-33081 GCA_010014905.2 Druon quercuslanigerum
TAAATATTGATAAATCTTAAGATTGTGAAAAAAATGTCTCTATCTCCGCTGGGATCTGAACCCAGAACCTTCAGATTACAGAACCTTCAAATTAATAAATTTTTATATATTTTTATTAATGCTTTTTGTTTAAAAACTGAAAAAATTGGTTAAAAGTTGAACTACTTTGATAAAAATTATTTTTTCATAAAGATTTATCGCATTGATTAAAAATAAAAATACTTTGTTGAAAGTTTTATTTTTTATTTTTTGTTGAAAATCAATTTTTGTAATAGTAAACTCAACTATTCAATTTTTTGTGAAAAATTAAACTATTGGCCTAAAAGTTTTAATTATTAGGTTAAAATGCAAATATTTTGTTAAAAATGTATGCTTTTTGTTTAAAAATAATACAACTTTAGTTAAACATTTATCGCTTTGTTTGAAAATACAAATACTTTGTTGAAAGTTCGTTTCAATTTTGGTTGATAATCAAATTTTTGCAATAGAAAACTGAACTATTTAATTATTTGTCCATCTTTTCTGTGAAAAATTATTCTTGGTTAAATAATAAACTTTTTACTTGCAAATTTAACTCTTGGTTTTAATATTAAATTCCTTTTTGGTTTTGGTTATTTTTATGAAAAATCGTCTTTTAAGGTTCAATTCAACTGTTTTTGATTAAAAATTAATTTTTAATTTGAATAACATAAATTAATTTTAAAATATTTTTCAATTGTATAAACAATCAATTATTATTAATTTTCAACAACCTTTAATTTGTTCGCACAATAATTTTTCCACAAAACTTTTACATTTTTCTGACATATTTGAATACATTTTTAAAACAAACGGAATTTGTTTAAACAATACAAAATTAATCAAACTATGTTGATAAATATTACACTTAAAAAATATTTCCAATTTTTAATAAAAAAAAGAAGTAAATGATAGAAATTTAATAAATCAATGGTAGTAAATATTCCCCTATACCAATAATAAATAATTTTTAGGGGAAAAAACGAATGTTCGAAAAAGTAATTATTTAAACAAATTCAATTTGCTACAATAATTGAAAATTGATTAAACAGTGTAGAGCAATATTTCACTAGACCAATATAAATAATTTTAAGTAAAAAAGGGCGAGAATACAGTGCTTAAAACGTCGATTTAATGAGAAATTAAAATTTTTGATTTAAGGGTGTTAAACCCTTATGTCTGATACATGAAATTCTTCGTTAGATAATTATCTACAAAACTTTATACTTTCCCCTCGAATTTTCCCAAAACAGCTGTTAAAATCAAAATTAAAAAAAAATCAGGGTATTTCTTTTTTCTGATTTGGTATGAAAGGGGGGGTTGTTTTTTAGGTCAGAAAGTAAGCAGATTTTTTTGGAATTTTTTAATTATGTAGGGAATTGAAAACGAGAGTGTTCTGGAAGATAGGCAATTAAACTTTTTTATTATCTTTTTACGTCAAGAAAAACGATTCTTAGGCATAAAATGTTAGGTATGGAAGTTAGATCATTAATTATAATTTTTTATTTTAGGGGTTAAAATATGGTGTGTCCCGGAAGAGATAGGGGTGCGGTACTTTCTGTATTTAATTTTGGCAATAGATAATCATATAATGAACCGGGTACCGTCGGTCATGAAATGGATCCATTTAGAACTTTCAAATTTTATGTCTCGCGCAAAAAGTTTTTTTGTAAATTCGTTTTTTTTAAAACTTGCAAACTTCAGAGAGGTAATTTTACATGGGAAATTTCAAGTAAAAACCGTCACCTATTAAAATTAAAATTAAAAAGTTAAATTACTAAATTTCTTTATTTGGATTTGGAATAAAATAGGGGATCGTTCACCTCTAGCATGAAAAAAAAACTTGACATGCATGTTTAGACCACCGTAATGTGAATTCTTGTAGCGGACGATACCTATGTTTACGTAGAAAAGAGTTCCAATTACCGATTTCAAAGGTGCTGTTTCTCCATCCGTGAGGAAAACCCGCTGATAAAACTTATAATAATTATAAGTACCACAGGTTGCTTTGCAGATGTTTGCGAACCACACTTCGCGGACAATAAGAATAATGGTTAAAACATTTTGAGCTGCTTCTTGATCGTCGCTACCTTCTGATAATTTTTTTCTGTCGATAAAGGTTTTCGAGATTGTTTAAACCAATCAGGTTATCGCTTTTTGGCAACTTCTCAGGTTATCGTGGGTCGGTACAGACCCAAGGCATGTTAAAACGCTCATTTATCAATACAAAAATCTGGTAAAACTCCTTTACACTCTTGAACACTTCTTCTTTAAGGGCACATCAGAGAGATTGCAAGAAAATTTCAACAAATATATTACTTTTAGTGATAAGCATACCGACTTGCCGAAAAAGCAGACATTTAATAAAAAATTCATAACATTTAAACAAATTGATATATTTTTTACGAAAAAAATCACGAACTCGATGGAGAATAAGGAAACGGTCTGTTGACTCGTTCCCTACGTGAACGAAGAATTCTCGATTCTCCAGTGGATGTACACTACGCCATGCTATAAGAGATGCAAAATCAATATATGACTCAAAAAAAAGTCTTTCGAAAATTACCTTGACGCTCAAAACTAATTTTAACCGAAGTTTAAATTATCGTGGGTCTTTTTAGACCCGTCGCGAACTTGACGTGCTCCCTGCGAAGGCCAGGTTGTCACTGGGGAAACTCGATTCAGCACAGAGGGTCCTCTAATCCTTAAGTTTTTTTAGGATTAGTATAGTTATATCCAGGGTACACGAACTCTGAGTAATGAGACAAAAGAAAAATGTCTTGGGTCTGAAACGACCCACGATAACCGGATCGGGTTAAAACTTTTGGAAGATCTTGGTTTCATTACAAAGATGCCCTATTTCCTCACGAAAAGCTCACAGCATACGTATCTCGAGGCTCTGAAGCTGAATCTTTAGAGGCTAATTTGACGCTGTTTAACCTCCTCTTCAATAATGATCCTACTTGGAATCTTTTTAACCTACAATGTTCAAACTTCAGGAAAATAAGGTAAAAATTATTTGCTACTCAGGTTAGTTTAACTCATTGGTCATCCTAATGACTGCATGTACGCCCAATTAACAAAAATATTTATTTCAAAATTGTCATTAATTAGTATTTATAAATAAATAAATAATTCTTTGCAATGTTCAATCACCAGAAAATATTTTCTATTAACTAATATTGCTGAAATTTTGTATGAGAATAATATTCATCATGGAAAATTACTAAATATTGTCGATTAATAAGTCATTATAAACATTTTTTTAACTAAATAATTTAAGTGTGTGCATTTATCAGTCATGTAGGTGATTAAAATCTCAACAAATTATAAGAATAAAATATTTTCTATCGTTTACAAGAAATATTATAAATAACATAAAAATGTTGAAATATGTATTTAATAATTATAATAATTTCAATTTACTGATTGTTATTAAATTTGTATTAAAGTATTGCGGTTAATTAATTTGAAACTTTCTCAATGATTTGATCATTTTTGTTAGTACAGAATAACAATATTGACAGTTTCTGAAACCTTTTCTTGAGAAATATTACTCTCGCATTTACGTGTCTGCCACATGATTTAGAAGGCAAATCGTTTCTATATTTTTTATTAATTTAATTAATTTAATTTAATTTTTAATTTGTTTATCATATTTGTTGGAGAACGAGAACAGTCAAATGTATGATAAATAATTGACTAAATTGGATTAATTATGATGCTAAACGACTTTTTAAAAGGTTTTGCTTGATAAAGAGATTAAAATATATTGTTATTGAAGTCGACAAGTTTGACATTGTCATCGTTTAATCAATAAATAATAAAGAATAAAATTTAACCCTTCGTCTGTAAATGTTTCTTCCGCACATTTGGCTGTTTGTATTCGTTTAAGCAATAAATAATACAGAATAAATTTTAACCCTTCGTCTGTAAATGTTTCTTCCGCACATTTAGCTGTTTTTTACCCTTTTGATATAGTCAAATTCCAGAAAAATGCATGCCAATGTTGGAAACCTTTAATTTGGTAGGAATGCAGCGATTTAGTCAAAAAAATATAACTTTAAGAAAACTTGAGATAACGCAATTTTAAAAAATCGGCCCGTGACTGCTTATTCAGATATTGCAAAATAAAGTACAAATTTTGTCCATTAACATGATTTTATCATTTATTCTTTATTTTTCACTAATCTTTAATCGCAGCTACCCTGAGAAATGTATTATGTCAAAAAGTGGCCCAGTTGGCATAGTTTGTCCGTCAAATGGAATTTTTGATTTTTCATTATGTTTTGGATGGGTGTCCATGTGATCTCATTTTATAGTAGCCGGCCGTCCTCTGGACACGTAACCAATGTCTTAAATATATATATATATATATATATATATATGTATATGTATATATGTATATATGGAGATAGAGAGAGAGAGAGAGAGAGAGAGAGAGAGAGGCTTTGAAAATAAATTTTTTAATTTGAATAAACTGCAGTATAACATTTCTAAGTACGTAATAAAATCCCCAAACATTAAAATTCCTGAATTATGATCATAAACTTCCCGATTAATAGCATTTCAGAATTATATAAAAGTTCCGGATCAATAAAACATCCAAATATCACAACTCTTGAATTGAGAATTATATAAAAATTCCTGATCTACAAAATTTCTAAATATTACAACTCTTGAATTGGAATGCCCCAATCTCACTTGAACTTCCCAAGCCTTTATTTCCGAATACTAAGATTTCCAGACAATAAAACCACCGAGTAATATTTAATAACTTGTATTCTCCCATTAATTCGTACCTTGTGTCGATTTGCCACAGATTTATTTTTTTATATATAATATTATTTTTCATGATTCAAACGAAAACCACACGTAAAACCAAAAAATGACAAGTAACAAATTTGTAGCTACTTTTCGGGTGAACAACTTCTGTTTAATTGCTTTTTTCGTAGCTTGTATTGATTGTCTAAAAACTTATTTTTTTAATTTTAATGTTGTATTTTAAGAATAAAACAAAAACTACACTTCCTATCAAAAAGTGATTAATAACAAATGTGTAGACCTTTTTTGGCTGTACAATTTTTTTTAATTTCTTTTTTCGTATCTTGCATAGTTTGACCGCAAAATGGAATATTTTATTTTTCCTTATTATTTCCGGGATCAAAATTTGTAATTTTGATTTTTCGACAAATAAAAATTTCATAAAAGCAACTTTTATGAATGCGAAAATTATTTAATAATTATTTATATTTACAATTTTACGAATTTTTTTTTCTTATTGGATGTGAATACATTATTTCCATAGCAGATTGTGTAGGCGAAATATTTGTGAATTTTCTATATTTTCCTTCAGTTGAGCAGGTAAGCCGAGAAAAGGGAACTTAAACCACACGCAAGGGTTCAATAAAAATGTTTGAAGATTGGATTGGCTCTCTTTGAAACGAGAGCGTTTCAAAGTTTCTCTCTTTGACAGGTCAAAAATTTTACCAACAGAATTAAGAATACTATCCATTTTCGGGTTTGAAGTTGTATTTTTAATTTACAGAGGGCACTAGACTGCATTTCCGATTTTCTTATAGATGTCGCTGCAGTAATTAATGTGATCAGTCAAACCTACCGTTTCCCCTTAAAACTGGGTCTAGTTTATCTTAAATAGCTTCAAAGTAGAGTCTAAATTGCATTGAAATCGCTGCTTATTTTGAACCTTCTTTGCTGCTTCCAGTGCCTACTAAGGTAGGAGTTACGGCTTGAAAGTAGGGCCTACATTTCTACTCGGGAATCCTTGGATGCTAAAAATGTCTCTGATTTCTCTAGACTAACTCTGGATTAGCTAACGAAACTTACACTCGAAACTTAACAATTGAAGCAAGCACGATCATACTCTGGCAAAACGATATTCTAATATTAAGAACATCATAGTTTTACAGGCATATTTTAACCAAAGGAAGAAAATATTCTTAAAATGAGAATATTATTGGGGAAGAAGAAATACACAAAAGAAAATGCGCCTCGCTCTGTTCAATAATTTCCTTTAATGTTTCGTACCACGTGCTGTCAGATCAGTTCCTTTCCTTTTGTAATTTTGAGCATTGAGTGTTTCGCTTTAAACAAAAGTGGTAAGTACAACATACAAGAATTAAATATCTTTCATCATATAGACAAGAATATTTATTCTTAAGCTTAGGGCGCCTCCATCTTCCATTAAGAATATATTCTAGGCGCCTGTTTAAGTTGTAAAAAATTCTTCAACTTAGTGGGAAATTCTTAAAATTATAATATCGTTTTTTCAATGTATACAGAGTAATGCATAAACGAAGGTGCTTTGCACGAGTTATCTGTTAACAGCCAATGTCAAAATGTAATATGCGTTCAGATTCAATCGCGACATACCCCTTCCAAGATTTACAATCTGTGGATAGAGTATCAAGACAAAACGAATCCTATAAGATCCTGGTACTATTAGTGTAACTGTCCTTTAATACTTAGGATACTATCGTCTTAATGATTTATCTTTAAGATCATGTCAAACTTATGACTCTTTTGTAGAAGATGCGGCCAAGGCTCTTTCCAACTGGTCTGATACAGAAGGCACGGTGTGCCTGAATAAACTTTAAATAAGTGTGGGAAGGGAGGTCTTATATTATATTTAGGTTTCGTTCTGGAATGCTTCAGAAACAATTTACAAAAAAATTAAAATCATTCTTAGAGCCGTTTTTTCTTTTTCTTTCCCTTTATGTCAATTTATTAAGTAATTTAAACAATGTAATTTTAAAATAAATTCTTTTTATTCTTTTCTATCACTTTTTTTAGTTGTTATCCACGTCTTCCTCCTTGCCATTCGGAGCAGTACAATAAAGTGATACTTAACTTCCGTTCTGCAGGCAGGACAATAGCGGTTATTCTGCCTATTCCCATATTGAAATTGCCAAATTTTTGTCCAACTATACATTTAGCCCCAACTTGTAGAATTATTTTATGGCTACAACAGGGTTAATATCATAAATCGAGTTTAAACCAATTCTGTTCCACAGCTCTTGATTGCAGCGCCATAAACTTGGCTGTGCATCAGTTTTCTGTCAGGCTCCATGTTGAACCTCTTGAACACAAGCAGATGACAAGTAGGTTAGTTTAAGGTTATTGTGGGGAGTGCTTTTGTGATTTCGTCCGTATTTACTATCACATTGTGATTCCAATTATTAAAAATGCCGATAAGCAGTCGTCGTGTTCGGAGGCATCGAGCATCTTCCATCACTCAAAGATTCCAGAAGGAAAATCAGTGTAAGTAAATAAATTATAAGTAATGTACACTGTTAAAAATAATATTAAATTTAATATACCAATGTATATTAAAATTGATATGTCAAGCATATGAAATCGCCATTAAAAGCGTGCATATTAAATTTTATATACATTCATGCTAATCACTTACCAGAAAAATCAGATAATTCCAGTTTTCACAAATTAAAATAAAATTTAGCAGTAATTTTTGACTCTGAATAATAAAACACGATACATTCTTCAAGTTGAGCAAAAATAAAATTCGATTTCAAATCTAAAAGCTCAATTAGGCGAATAAATAACGGACCTAACCTACGATCGACTGTACTCACATTTAATTTTCTACCATTCAGAGCAAATTTTAAAAAAAGTTCCACCTACACGTTGCACTTTATTTATAAATAATAATTAAGTCGACAAATTTTATATTATTACTTTATTTGCGAATATTTCACAAGCTTTAAAGAAATGAAAGCACTTCGAGTTTTTACGCACACTGCTTTACCGACCTGTATATTAAATTTAATACACATTTATATTTAATTTACTAAACCAATGTATGTTACATTTAAGTAGCGGCATTGCATATTTGCTTCACACACATGAATATTAAAGCTCCTACAGATTTTTATAACAGTGTATATTTATGACGCAATGAAACCAAGCATCAAAATAAAATATGAATATCGTGTTTTTAAAATAGACTAAATAAATTGCACATTCTTAAGACTAAGAAAACGTAATTAAAATAAGTGCAATAACTCCTTTTTATTAAATAAACAATACATTATTTTACCGAATTACACTCTCTGAAATATTGTTTACAGAAAATTAACTAACCCGTTAACTGATCCTCTAAAGATTAAAAAATTGTTTTAAATTATTTTATGAAATGTAGATTACCTAAAAATCAAATTTATAAGTTAGATCAGACCTTGAAACTGTTTTTTTTTTTATTAATAGAGTATTGAATTTTCAAATTATTACTTAAATCATTGATACTTTTTTGTAGAAGATATTCAGACTTTTTAAGAAAAATTAAAAACTGACGAAGAATGCAGCGATTGCTTTGCACTTTTCTACGGTTCTTTTATCTTTTATTTTGCACACTAGGACATTTATTTAAATATAAGAAAGAAACCAAATATATTGTGAATTCTTTTTAATAGTATTATTACTTTTTTATTTTTTGCCGAAAAATGCTTTGAGTTGACTTTTTGACTGAAAAAACAATTTCTAATATCCATAACCAATATCATCAAAAATTATGTTTCAAGAGAATTAGTAATGGGATTTATAGCCATGAAGAGAAAAATAAGAAATTAGTTTTTAAGGACTTTTACAATGTACTCTTCTCGGTACGAAAATTCTCGGTAAGAAAATTATTATTACAGCGTTTAATGTTAATCAATTTTATCAAAATAATCCAATTCAGGGTGACCCTTTTAATCGAAGAAAAAAAATTCCCAGTAATTGCCCGGTTCGCAAAAATTTTTCACGGTTAATAAAATTTAAATAATCGAACTCTATTCTAAACATTTTGCCATTTAAAGTTATAAAAAATATACGACATATTAAAGGATTTAAAATAGAAGTATTGAATTTTAAAATCTGAAAATTGTAGTTTAAACGTTATTCAATTAAAGAATTTTGTGTTCAAATGCTCAATAATTAGACGTATAACCTGGAGGCTACAAACACTTTTAAATTCAAAAGTATTAAATGAAATGAAAATAAACTGCAAAATTCAGAATTTTTAACATAAAAATTAATTTTTTTAACTTAAAAGTTAAATTATTTTCATTTTAAGTAGTGTAAGCTTTCTTGAAAAGTTATAACATTTTATTTTAAAATTTTAAGGAAGTTGATTTAAATTTTTTCAAATTTAAAATTATTTTTGACATTTGTTTACAACTTCTACATAATTTTTAAAATTAATTGAACTTGTTGAAATGATATCAAAAAATTTAAGCGAAGTGTGTGTACCGACAAAAATCGACTATTAGTACCGAAATATTGATTTAGATGCCCACAACCCAATTTAAAACAAAATGTATATTTTTGCAGATTTCAAACAAAAAACTCCAAAAGAATAAAGACATTTTCTTAACATTCATAGGAAAATTTTAAATGATTTTTCATTTTGAAAAATTATTTTAAAAGAATATTTAAAAAGATTCTATCCATAATTTTCAAAAAAGGCCCTGAAACACTTTAGGGATTTAAAAAAAAAATTGCAGGATTTTCTACAAATTGTAGGAAAAATTCTATTCATTTTAAAATATGTTTAGAAGTTCTAAACGAAATTTTCACACACTTTTTTTAAATTACTTGACATAATTTCAAGTTTGAATATCTCTTAAAATTACTCATACACTTAAAAATTAAACATTTTTTAAATAGAACAATGAACATTGTAACGTTAAAAGTTTAACAGCTTTTCGAAATTTTAACAATTCAATTGTTTCTGTTCAAAAAGTAAAATAAAAATTGTTTACTTTCAAATATTTGGCTTTAATTTACTCGTAATTTCATCATAATCAATATCATCAAAAATTATGTGACAAGAGAATTAGCCATGGGATTTATAGCTATGAAGAGAATAACAAAAAAAATTACTTTTTAAAGACTTTTAGAATGTGCTCTTGTATTCTCGATAAGAAAATTATTATTACAGCGATTAACGATAATATATAATTATGGTTTCACTTCAACTTTAATTTAAAATTTTTAAGTTTTTCATTTTTCAGGTGTTCTTTGTGAAAAATATGAGTCCACTGAGGATGAAGTCTTTTCTCATCTTGGGATGGACACCGAAAAATGAGGCTTGCGACGAATAATCCAGTTCAAGAATAAGCTTTTTCTTAAAATGTTCAGCCATTTGAACTTCTTATTTTATGTGTATATTTTTACATAATTTTTAATGTACCTAACTTTATGTCAAAGAAAAAAAAAAAAAAAACTACGTTTTTAGAACAAAACAAACTTCATACTTTTAGAACTCAAAAAATAATAGCAATCGACATTTACTTTGAATTCAAAAAGTGACAAAAAGTGGGGTAAAAAATGTAACGTTTCTCTAGATATTTTCAATTTTAGCTCATGTTTTGTAGGAAACGCTTGTAAATCTCTCTTAAGTAAATTTGATATCTTGCGGTCCAACAATAATGCAGGATGTGTCAAATATGTTAAGTATTTTCAAAAGATAATCTATCATGTAGCATATTAAAAAAAAAGAAACAACGAGGTCTTGGATACTACAGCGAACAGTCAATGGAATCGATATATACAGATTTTAAAAAAGTGAATCTAATTTAAGGATAAAAAAACTAATAAAAATATTTCCAATAATTCATTAAAGACTGTACAAGAATATGATATTCAACATGTTTAATTTTTATTTTTTTGAGCTAATTACTTCTAAACTTCATTGCTGTATAATTTTTGTTCAAAGTTTTTTTTACGATGGTATAAAGTTAGGTACATTAAAAATTATGTAGGAATACACTATTATAAAAGATTTATATTAAAAAGAATAATAAATATCATTCTTGTACTCTTAAAAAATTGACATTAAAAAGGTACAAATAAAAAACGACTCTAAGTATGATATTAATTTTGTTTAAATATTATTTCTGAAGCATTCTGGAACGAAACCCAAAATAAATATAAGACCTCTCTTGGCAACCCCATTTAATGTTAGATTCGGCACACCATGAAGGAGACAAGGACCTTCCAAAATAAAACCATGAATACAGCGGCCAAATGTGGATAACCACCATCAAATGTTCCTATTGAAATTTAAAAAAAGATAAAAATTTTCCTAAAAAAGAAAAGAAAACAATTGTTTCAAATAAAAAAGAAGAAAGAAAACTGAGAAGGCAACCGACCAAATCCCCTTCCTTCTGTTTTATATTTCTTTCGTCTTTTTTATATCTATCATCATCAAATCACAGTAAAAAAAAACAATTGTAAAATATTATCGCCAACGCTTCGGCACCCTTATCAATGCAAGAAAAAATTTGAGTAAACAGGGGCAGCAACGATATCAAGATGCCCCCTTCCTGACACCCTAGAATTAAACGAAGGTCAAAATGAAAACATTTTATGGTGATTGCTCAAATTTGTTCGTTGGATTCTTCACAACGAAAAATAAATAGTTGGGGCTATTACCTTTTGAGTAGTAAAGCATTCATTGGTTTCTACAACTATTCAGTTAGTGACGCCGACTAATCGAATATTCGGTTTAGGAAACCGTTTGTAATGCTCGTAACTAATTTAAGTTAGTAATATTTTAGTAGCCAGAGTTGCTAATACTTCAGTTATCTGTACCTTTATTTGAATTCTCTAACAAATAAAAGTGTTTGGCGTAACTGTTTTACTTATTATCTTGGTCGGTATGACTGAGAACGCGACAAGGATGCCAACAAATCTGCGATAAAATGACAGAGAACGTTCAGACATGGACGTCGTAACTCCCTGTTCACTTGATGTCTTCTTTTTATATAAATGATGGGATTATGAGAAGTGCTGGAAAGTTTAGGCTTGGGAAATTATATTGACGCATTTGAAGGTTTGCATAGGATATCGTAAAATCAAAGGAGTTTTATGGTAAGTCTCAGTGGAAATCCTAATCTACAGAGTGCATTTGCAAATACAAAGATTCTAGTAGACATCAGGAAATATTTTTTGGAACGCCTGAACCAGCTGAACTGATATCAGAGTACCCAAGAAGTCTAAAAAAAATATGCCCGCATGCCCAATAGGATCTTTTAAATGTAGATTTTGATAGCAGAGTGCAAACTAATTGAATTAGTTTCGAGAACAAAAAGAAAATAGTTATACCCACGTTAGGATACATAACTAAGTGTATTAGTAAGATCAACTACCTCAAGATAGTGGTTTTGACAAACTGAAATAGTTAGTCTACCTTATTGGATAATAACGACAACTACTCGTGCCCCAGCTAACAAAAATAGTTCTCCAAACTAACTAAATAGCAGTACCATTATTAACTAACGAAAATATTTATTCCAACAACTTTTTCAGTTGTCCCAACTACTCGCTTTTTCAGTTTTAGTTTTATTTTCAGGAATTCTGCACATAGTTTGTTTATATTTAGTTTTGTCCGTAGTTTGTATTTCGTTCAAATATGTTCTTGTGTTTATATATAGTTTGTATATAGCTTCGTAAATATTTTGTAAATAGTAAGGTAAGTGGGGTTTAGCGTAGATTGAGCGGGATTATCGTAGATAATCTACAATACTAACTTCATTATTATACCATTAAGCCATTTCCCTTTCGGGGTAATCGTGACTCACTCGGTGATGAGGGGAGCAATGTGGGAGAGGCGGTATAGATTTTTAGATTGATCTAAAATTCTCATTTTATTTATTTAAATAACACGTTCGTTCCGCAACACTGCTTCAGCCTAGTTTTATAATGAATATTTCTAGCGATCACCCCATTAGCATCCAAAGTTTTTCTTTCAGACGTCATTTATTACTCTGACAATCTTTTTATAAACTATTTTTCCCTACACTTTTCTGTCCTAGCATACCTCTCTACCTTTCTTTAGATACATGTATTTTTTTATGCAAACTCTTGTAGTTTCTATGGCTTCTTATGTCTCTTCGAATTAGAGTCTCATTTATAGATTCTAACCATTTTTTCCGTGGTCTGCCTCTGGGCATACAGCCATTTACTTTACTTTGCCACACTTGTTTTTTCAGTTCTTGCACATATTTCAAATAGTACCTCCTCTACACCACATTCTTAGAGGATTATCACATTACTCACTCTGTCCGGCAGTTTTTCCTGCATATCATGCGCAGGAATTTCATGTTAATCCTTTTCTCGTGCCTTAACCGAGTAATTAAAAATTAAGTCCAAAGGTTTTATAACTCAATTTTATCAAAATGATCCAACTCAGGGTGACCCTTGTAATCGAAGAAAAAAATTCCCAGTCATTTCCCTGTTTTTTCCTGATTCGCAAAAATTATTTCACGGTTAATAAAATTGAAATTATTGAAGTCTTGAATTTTTAAATTTTAAAATTGCAGTTTAAAAGTTTTTTAATTAAAATATTTTGTATTCAAATTCTTAATAATTTACACGCATAACCTAGATGCTACAAACACTTTTCAATTGAACAGTTTTAAATAAAATAAAGATAAACTGCAAAATTCAGAATTTATAACATTCAGAAATTATAGAGTTTAAAAATTGAGACGAATTTCCAAAAATATATATTCACGTTAACATTTCCTATACTCTAAATTAAAGAATCAATCAATGAAATTTAAAAATTGTCAAAAATAAATTATTAAGTTATTTTAGGCTAGAAACATTAAAAAATTAAATTTTTTCGACTTAAAAGTTCCTAAATTAGAAGTTAAATTATTTTCATTTTAAATTGTGTAAGCATCCTTGAAAAGCTTTAAAATTATATTTTAAAATCCTGAGAAATCTAGAAGTTGATTTATAAATTCTTTCAAATTTAAAATTATTTTTGACATTTTTTCAGAACTTCTAAAGAACTTTAAAAATTAATTGCATTTTTTGAAATGATATTTCGGTGTAAATGCCCACAACCTAATTTAAAACAAAATGTATATTTTCGTAGAATTCAAAACAAAAAAATAGAAGCTTCTTGTTAATCATAAAAGACTCTAAAAGAATGAAAACGTTTTCTTAACATTCCTAGGAAAACTGAAAATGATTTTTTATCCTGAAAAATTATTTTAAAAGAATATTTTAAAAAATTTTAAGAGATTTCCATAATTGTGAAAAAAGGCCCTGGAAAACTTGAAGGATTTTAAAAAAATTGCAGGATTTTCTACAAATCATAGGAAAAATTCTATTCAAATTTTCACACACTAATTTTAAATTACTTGACATAATTTTAAGTTTTAAATTAATATTTTTGTTTCAACTTCTAAATATCTTTTAAAATTACTCATACACTTACAAGTTAAACATTTTTTTTAATTGAACAATAAAAATTGTAACGTTAAAAGTTTAAAAGCTTTTCGAAATTTTAAGAATTCAAATCTTTCTGTGATTAAATAAAAATTATTAATTTTCAAAATAAAAATTGTTTACTTTTAAATATTTGGCATCAATTTACTCGTATTAAATAACCAGTCAAAGAAAAAATTTAAAGTTAAAAAATAAACGTTTAAACAAAAAAACAACGATGTTTCAATAAAACAATTAAATTTTCAGCTAAAGAGATAAATATTTAACTAAAATGACGAATTTTAATTTTTAAAAATGACTTTTTAGCAAAATTGTTTAATTTGCTGCAAAGAGATTAATTTTTAACAACAAGAAATGAGTTTTCAACAAAAAAGAGAATTGTTAAAATTTTGTTGAATCCTCATACGAAAATACGAATTTTTAAAAAAACAGTTGACTTCAACAACAAAGGTTACTTTTTAAAAACATTGTTTAATTTTTAACCAAGTAAATTAAGTTTTAACCAAGAACATAATTTTGTATCAAACAAAAAATTTAATTTTTAACCAAGAAGATTAACTTTCTACAAAAAAAACGATAATTTAAAAAAACGTATTAATTTTCCACAAAAAAGTTAATTGTCACCCAAATGCTTGACTTTTTACGAAATTATTTGAGTTTTCTACGAAAAATGACTATTTCACAAAATTCCTGAATTTCTAACCAAGTAGTTGGATTTTCAACTCAAAAAATTAAATAAAACGGTACAATGGTCAACTGAAAACGATCAATTTTTATTTAAAAATATAATCATTATATTCGAAACTGAAAAAATTAATTTTTCACAACATAAAAATTTTCAACAAAATAGCTAAATTATTAAAAAAGGAGATAAATGTTTAACTAAAATTGTTATGCATCTTGAACCAAAAAATTAATTTGAAACAAATTATTTTAATAATGATAATAAAATAAATAATACATTAAATTATTAAAAATGTTACTATTCTTTTTATTTTTTTACTTTAATATGTTAAATAATAACATCCGAATTATAATCAGTAAAATATTATTAAATAGTAATAAATGAAATATGTTTCACAATAATTTTTTTAAATTATTTTTGAGCTTTCGGCGGAGTAGTTAAATTTAAAAAGAAATAATTTTTAGACAAGAAGAATAATTTTCTACCAAAGATGACAACTTTTTAAGAAAAGATATGCATTTTTAAGTAAATAGTCGAATTTTCAGCTACAAAATATAAATTTAAGATAAAAAGTGGAAAAGTTCAATTTTTAGTAAAGACGTTTATTTCTAAAAACAACCAATTTCGACCGAGAAGATTAATTTTTTATCAAAAAATAAAAATTTCCTAACAAAATACATTAATTGTTAACCAATAAGTTGAAGTTTGGACTAAAAAAGATTTACAATCTAAGACAAAACAGATTTTCCATAAAAAAATTAATTAAAAAAAAAAAAAAAAATTAATTAACAAGAAACTGGTTATATTTTTTAGACGATAGTTCAAGCTTTAAAAATAAAAATATAAATTTTCAACCAAGAAGATTAATTTTCTATTATAGAACACAATTTTTTTTATAAAAAAATACAAAAATTTTCAATAAATTAGTTACATTTTATACTAAAAAAGATAAATTATCAACTGATAAGTGAATCGTTAAGTTTGCAGTTAAAAATGAGTTGCCAACTAAAAAAAAGAAAAGAATCCTATTATTTATTATTTTATTATTTTTCTGTTTCATTTTATTGCAATTTTCAAAAATGCATTCATTTTTAAACTTTTCTACAAAATTAGATAAATTATCAAATGAGATATAAAAAGTTAAATTTTCAGTTAAAGAAATTATTTTTCAAACAAAAAAAACAATTTTCAATAATATAGGTAAATATTCTTTTAAGCAGATTATTATTTCACAACATAATTCAAAATTTAATTTAAAAAAATGAATTTGTAACCGAAAAGATTAATTTTCTATCGAAAGAGACTGATTTTCGACAAGTTAGATTAATTTTAAACTATAAAAGTTTAATTTTCAACAAAAAGAGTACAGAAATTCTCCCGGTAAATATTCGTGATTTCTCTGTGAATTTCGACTTCAAGTCTTCTGAAATAAAAAAAATTATTTAACGATTTTGACAATTAAATAAGAAATAGAAATGAAATTGTATAATTTTAAAAGCGAAGCCCTGCAATGTGAAAACTTTTATTTTGAATGGAAGAATAAAAAAAATTGAATAATTTCAGCTTAAAAATGTAGAAAATAGATCAATGTCAAAACCTCAGAAATTGAGTATTTTAAGATTAGATGTTTGAAAATTCAGAAAAAGTAAAATTGTGTTATTTTTAATCAAAAAAGTTCAAAACAAAATAATTAAAAATTGAAAACTTTTGAATTTGAATAATTCTAAATTGGAAGCGATCAACATTTCACAATTTAACATTAAAAACTAAATTAAATCTTTCAAAGTCAAAGCTTCTAACATTCTAGAATTTTAAATTGTTATTAGATAATGAAAATATAATTTTACATTAAAGCTTATGAGATTAATTTTTATAAAGTCAAAGAATAAATTAAAGTATAATAAACAAGCTTTCAAACTAAATAATAATTTTAAATAAGAAGCATTAAAAAGAATGCGAACTTCATTTCAAACTGAAAAATTTATAATTTCCAAAGATTGTGATTTAAAACTTTTTTATAATCAAATCCTTAAAAATTTTAATTATTTGAAGTAAATTTAAATCACTTTTAAAACACATAATTAAAAAAATTGCTGATGAAACTTTTCCTAATTTAACCAAATCAATTTTAGTTGCAAAATTAAAATTTATGGAAGGGAGAAATTTTCAATGGAGCGTTCAACATGTAAATTCAGAATTCTAAAATTATTTCAAGCATTAAAAATTACCGAAATTATGCATTTATTGCTTTATCAATTTCGGTTACATAGTTTAATTTTGGTCCATTTGTTATTTTAAACCTAATTTTTAATTTTGTAATTTAAAATCTTCCTTTAGGACTATTATTAACTCTTAAAATTTTTCAAATAAGTATTTTCAACATTAAAATGATTTATTAGTTTAAATCTTCAAGTAAAAATAAGAAAATTTTAAGGTATTAGATTAAAAATTAAAATCAATAATAAACAACAAGATTGCTTTAAAATGATTCAATTTTTTGAAATTATCCAATTTTAAGTTTTGCAGTTTAAAATTGTTTTATATTTACATCTAAAATTATTAAATTCAAAACTCTTTAAATACACTATTCTAAAACAATTTAATCTAAAGCCTTGAAACTAAAGTTTTTTTTTAAATTAATTTTTCGAAAAATTCTCGGAGGTTCTAAATGTAAAATTTTATAATATTGTAGTTTAAAATTCAAATAATTATTTTTTAAAATAGCAATACCATTTCGCTATTCAATATTCTAAAATTTTATATCAAAGGATAGTAAATATAAAACAATTTTAAACTGCAAAGCTTAAAATTGGACAATTTCAAAAAATGAAATCATATTAGAGCAATCTTGTTGTTTATTATTTGTTTTAATGTTCTTGTAATTTCTTAAAATGTTCTGATTTTTACTTAAAGATTTAAACTAATAAATCATTTTTTAATAATAATACTGATAAATAATTAATTACTTTTTTAAATAATTCATAATCATTAATTAATTTAATTTAATTCATAATTTGATTTAATTAATTTAAATAATTTAATTAATTAATTGAATTCATAATCATAATCATTGATAATCATTTTTTATTATTATTAATAATAATATTAAAAAATGATTTATTAGTTGAAATCTTCAAGTAAAAATCAGAACATTTTAAAAAATTACAAGAACATTAAAATAAATAATAAACAAGAAGATTGCTCTAATATGATTCCATTTTTTGAAATATTCCAATTTTAAGCTTTGCAGTTTAAAATTGTTTTATAGTTACATCTAAAATTATCAAATTCAAAACTGACTATTAAGGCCTTTAATATGAAATTATGGAATACTGAATAGCGACATGGTATTGACATTTAAAAAAATAATTTTTCAAATTTTAAACTACAATATTGTGAAATTTTACATATAAAACCTCCGAGAATTTTTCGAAAAATTAATTTGAGAAAAAAATTTAGTTTTAAGGCTTTATATTAAATTGTTTAAAAATAGTGCATTCAAAGTAATAATTTTGAAATAAATATATAGAAATTTTGAAGATGATAATTATGTTAGAGAAAAATTGTGAAACTTTAAGTTTTAATTATTCCTGATTTATAATATTTAAATATCTTTTTTATGTTCATAATTACTAAGTTTAACTTATAAAACTTTGTTTTATTTTCAAAGATTCAAATAAAAAAATTACAAGGAAAAAGGACTAATAGTTCATCAGCAAAATAAATAAAAAAGTGCATGAAAAAAATATTATTTGAAGACAGAATGGCAAAAGTTGAATGAATTGAAGACGTTGTGAAAGCTGTACAAAAAATAGAAATTTTTATTTTAATTTGCATAAAACCTAAGATTTTTTGATGAATAAAAAAACCAAAATTATTTTATATCTTCATTCCTTTAATAAATGATACATATTTTCTTCAACACTTAATAAGAAATTTTTCTTAAATGATCATTTTTGCAGCGCAAATTTTTCAAATTGTTTAAATTTGAGTGGCGATAGTCAATACTTGTAGAGAATTTTATTGCACATTTTTTCGTATCTCAACTAAATTCTAAGGTTGTTTCGTTTTTTAGTTATTGAAGGAAAATGGAATATTTCAACGAAAAAAATCAATACATTTTTATGCTCCACTCACCAGATCTTTGCCGGGAATTAATATTTTGTCTTAAAATTCTATGTAACATTATTCAATATATTCTACGACTTTTATAGTGCTTACGAAATCTAAAAAAATTTCAGGGCTTTGCAGTGAATCTTTAAAACTACTTTCTTCGAAATCTTGGTTGCATACATACAAAGGAGAAAGTTGTATGAGAAAGTTTCGAATTTTGACAATTTTCAACGAGTAAATCTTTCTTAGGGATCAAAGAAGTTTTTCCAAAAAGTTTGAGAGCTTTTGTCACCAAGGGAAAAAAGTGAGGGTGGCGTGAAAAACTTTTTCGATCGGAAGTTGACAAAATTCGAAACTTCCTCACACAAATATTTGATTTGTATACGTATGCTTCCAAAATTTTAAAGAAAGTATTTTTTTAATTCACTGCACGGTCCTGATTTTTTTTTAACTTGGAAAACACTCTAGCAGTCGTAGAATATTTTGAAGAATATTACATATAATTTTTAAGACAAAATATTAATTCCCGGCAAAGATCTGGCGAGTTGAACGCAAGAAAGAATTGATTTTTTTCGTTTGAAAAATTCCGTTTTCCTTAAATAAGTAGGAAACGAAACAACCTTCGAATTCGGTTCCTATACAAAAAAGATGCGGAATAAAATTCTCTACAAGTATTGACTGTCGACACTTAAATTTGACTAATTTGAAAAAGAGCTCCGCTCAGCTGGCACCTCCACAACTGAATATCTATAGTTAGGGTGGAGATGCTAGGTGCTCGAGCAGCTAGTACCTCCAGTTTATAAAAAAAAATTTATTTTAAAATCCAATCCTACCTGATTTTCGGGCTATTTTCGAATTCTTAAAATATCAAAAAACCAAATTCGAAAAAGCAACCCCTATCATTGATAACCAACCCTCAAATTAAAAAATTAATTTTTTGACAAAACAAGCTATACTAAAATTTCGGGCTATTTTCAGACTCTTCAAATACATGAAAATGAATTTCCGAAAATCAACCCCTAACGCTGATAACGGCCCCTCCATTTTGAAAAATAATTTTTTGACAAAACAAATTATACCAGAATATTGGGTGATTTTCTGGCTCTTCAAATACATAAAAATAAATTTTTCAAAATCAACCCATAACGCTGACAACCACCCCACAATTTTGAACAATAAGTTTTTGACAAAACAAACTACACCAGAATTTAGGGCTATTTTCGGGCTCTTTAAAGACGCAAAAATCAATTTCCCAAAATGAACCCTTATCACTGACAACCACCTCTCAATGTTCGAAAACAATATTAGGACAAAACAAATTACACTAGAATGACGGGCGAATTATGGGCTTTTTTTGAACAGTAATGCCGATTTTGGGCTCTTTTGTTTTTTTTTTAAATCAAAATTTTGGGTGGAGGTGCTGAGTGCTCGAGCAGCTAGCACCTCTAGTATATACAAACATTTAAATTTTAAAATGCAATCATATCTGATTTTCGAGCTATTTTCGAGCTCCTAAAATATCAAAAAACCTAATTTAAAAAAACAACCCCTATGACAGACAACCATCCCTCAATTTTTTTAAATAATTTTTTTAAACAACAATCTATACCAGAATTTTCCCATGCAGGTACCAGAAGACCGATTAAAATTTTTAAAAGTCAATTATAAGTAATTTTCACAATTAAAAATTTCAATAATACTTACCTTAAAACGTATCGATCTATTGAAATTTCTTCTATAATTTTTAAAAAAATGGGATACATACCAATATTTAAGAGACTCACTCTGCACTTCACAAGGATTTTGTACAAATTTTGGGAAATTGATTTTCGCGTACTCCAAGAGCCAGAAAATAGCCCTAGATTCTGGTGTAGTCTGTTTTGTCACAAAATTATTTTTAAAAATTGAAGGGTCGTTATCAGCGTTAAGGTTTGGTTTTTAAAAATTCATTTTTGTGTATTTAACGATCCTGAAAATAGCCCGAAATTCTGGCATAGCTTGTTTTGTCAAAAAATTAATTTTAAAATTTGAGAGTTGGTTTTTTTACTTTCAATAATAAGAATGGATGAGAAAATAAAAATTTAACCTAGAAACCATAAGAAATATTTTAAAGAAATTTTCTAAACACCCTATTTTTTCCTCACACTATAGTTCTTGGGATGAAGAAAGATTTTTTATGCTTTTGAATTTTTAAAATATCGACAATCAAGCTTGTCATTTTTAACATTTTAGATACATTTTATCGACGAAGAAATAGTTCCAACAAAGCTTGCCCAGAACCGAGGAGGTCATTTGACTGTACTATCAATTTTGACCTTGTGGTCAATTTTCAAGGTCAAATAGAGGTAAGACCCTTTTCTTAAATAAGAAACCCTATTTTTGACTGCGGATTTTAAAAGAGCGGGAAATTTTACGTCAAAAATGACCTGTGGAAAAATGGTTTTTGCGACCTTGGAAAGGTAAAAAATTAAGGTCAAATGTCTAAGAAACGACTAGATATCTTCTAAAATACTTTATCTACGAAGAAATGGTTCAGGCAAAGGTTGACCAGGACCCTTTTTTTAAATGAGGACCCCTATTTTTGACTGCGGATTTGAAAAGAGTTGGAAAATATAAGGTCAAAAATGACCTGTGAAAAATTAGTTTTTGTGGTCATGGAAAAAGAAAAAAATTAGGCTGAAATGGCTTAGAAACGACCAAATATCTTCTAAAATACTTTATCAACGAATAAATGATTTAAACAAAGCTTGACCAGGACCGATAAATTTTGACCTTGAGGTCAATTTTCAAGGTCAAATGGACCTTACCTATTTTTGACTGCGGATTTGAAAATAGCGAGACATTTCAGTCGAAAATAATCTGTGTAAAATGGATTTTGTGACCTTCAAAAGATACAAAATTAGGTTCAAATGTTGTAAACTGTGATGTACACTTTAAGATTTCATTGACTTCTGTGAAGCATCTTGAACGTTTGTTTACCCCGAAAAACCAAGATAATTCGGAAAAGGGAATCTGGTCGTTTCTCAGGCATTTGACCTTAATTGTATACCTTCCCAAGGTCACCAAAAACCATTTTTCCACGGATCATTTTTGAAATTAAATTTCCCGCTCTTGTCAAATCCGCAATCAAAAATAGGGCTTCTCATTTAAGAAAGGGGTCTTACCTCTACTTGACCTTGAAAATTGACCTCAAGGTCAAAATTGATAATTTTTACAAAAAAATACAAGTACTTACAATTTATTTTAAAGCACGGTAATTTTGTACAATAATGTAGAAAAATTAGAAGTGTTTTTATGACGTAACAATACACCAAAAGTTAAAAAAATTTAATCCTGCAGTTTCCTCTAATACCTTGTAGATCTCATAATAAAGTAATAAGTAGTATAGTAGTATAAAAAGACTCGCTCTTTCCTCGTGTGATAAGAAATGTGATTTTAGGTAAGTTTAATTATACTTTTATCAAATAATTATTATTTTCTCCTTTTATACTTGGTCACGGGCCTGACGATAACTAACGCATTTGCATAATATGATTTTTAATCATAAATAAAAATTGACTGCAATCAAACGAAATGTTAAGTGATAAAGATGTAGTTTTTCTATACTTGCTTTAATAGGTTAAGTCTTTTGTGAAAATAAGAATTATGTTTTGAAAACAATGATAAGCAATTTTAATTTCCAATTTGGCTTAAGGTGAGGATTACTAGTGCATTCACCTTATTAATTAAAAAATACTTGGAAACTTGTCACACATCGATTTAAGATAATTAATGTTGAAAAAGGAATACCGTCTATAGCATGAATTTCACATAAAACTGCTATTTCGTATTTTTTAAGGACATTTTCCAGGCACAATACAAGGGTACCTAATCGCTTTTTGTTCGAAAATTGGAACATTTTGTAGAAAACACATCTTTGAAAGTTAAAAATTCAACTATTTTGTTTAAAATCATCTTTTTGTCGAAAATTAAACTGTTTTAAATAGAAGATTCTTTTTAAAATTGATTTTGTTTTTGTCAAAGTGTCATCTTTCTTACTTAAAAATGACCTTTTTTTGTTGAAAATTGAACTGTCTATGAAAAAGATTCGTCTTTAGTGAGTTAAAAATTTAATTGTTTGTATTTTGTTTGAAGTTTATTCTATCTTTTCTAAAAATTCGAACATTTGGTTGAAAATTCATCTTTTCAAGTTCAATCTTCCTATTTAGTAATTAAATTTTTTGTCGAAAATTCATTTGTGCGAAATAAGGATTCTACGATTTTGATACAAAATATTTTTTTTTTTCAAAATTAAACTGTTATGAATAGAAAATTCACTCTTTTGTATCCGGAATTCATATGTTTATCCAAGAATTATTAAAAAATGAGCGTTTGTTTTGAAAATTCAACAGACTTCTAAAAATCGTCTTTCTGGCTTTAAAAATGTCTAAATATTATTTTTGGGTTGAAAAGTTTATTATTTGGTTGAAAATGCATGCCATTACTTTATAAAATGCCATATTTTTTATAGAAAATTAAACTGTTTTGTTAGACATTTATCTTTTTGGTTGAATTCAACTAATGTTGATTCAGTATTAAAATCTTTTTTGGTTAAAAATTCAACTACTTCATTTAAAATTAACATTTTTGTGGAAAAGTTATCCTTTTTCACTGAAAATTAAACGTGTTTTGTTGAAATTTCGTATTTTTAGCTTGATAATTCATTTAGTGTATTATAAAATTAAACTATTTGGTTTAAAATCAACTTTTTTTTTTAACACCATATTTTGGTGTTGCGACTTTAACTGAAATCTTTCTTGTTTAAAAATTCAATATAATTTTATTTTATTTAATCTTTTTTAGTGGCTAAAAATGCAACTGTTTAGTAGTAAAAAAATCAATGGTTTATATTGTTAAACATTCATCTCGTTTGATTAAATTAAATTGTCTTTTTATCAAAAATAATAATATTATAAGGATTTTTTACTAGCCCTATAATTTTATTTATTGTTCCCTTTTTTTTAAATTCAAATTAATACTCAGGTATGATTAATGCAATTAGGTAACAAAAATTCATAATATTATTAAGTTCTGTGGAAATGTCGGATAATAAATAATTAAAAGAATAAATTAGAACGGTTTCTGGTTCGCGAACATTCGGGTCTTTCTCACTCTCACTTATTCATGTTGCGAGAAAAAAAGACAGGCAACCAAATACCAATGGTATTCGCTAGAGAAGTTTCAGTAGTCTTTCTAGAAGTCAGGCAGTACTTAGTAGTCTGACTAACAGAGACTAACATGAATTCTCAGTGAATAGCCATGTTTATTTTTTTATGATTTGTAACGTTTCTGCGACTGAAAGTGTTGGGGACTACGCGTGGCGACAAGATGGGCAGATGAATATTCCAGCCCAGCTACCTGTGTACCGTTCCCCCACTACTACTGGAAAAGGCCCCCCCGCTGACCACGCTCAGTGGCAGCAGCTCGACGGTGTGAGGGGTAGCCGCGCAGTGGGGGACGGTACACAGGTAGCTGGGGCGGAATTGACCATCACCCCGACTACATGTCCCGCGACTTACCGGCGGTGACCAGATGTCACGTACGCCTTCATTTGTGCCCATAACAGCGCTAAAGTAGGGGCAAAAATCGTATTGGAATATCCTCTATTTTAAAATCTTTGCCCCTATAAATAATATTAACGCGCGGAGCGTCAAAGTAGGCCCTACATTTCGACTGGGGTAGACCAGCCTAAGAAAACAATAATAATAAAGTTTAAAAGAAAATTTTGTGGAGGCACAGAAGTATTTATACAAGACTGTCGGAATTTTTGAATGAGAAAGTATACGCATGAGAAGATAGACCGATAAGTCGAAGCCGGTAATGGGTATACATAGGGTATTACGATACCCTGAGGTCCAACCAATTTCACTTATCTGGCAACATCTATGGGAAAATTGTTCCTCTTCCTTCTCGCATTGCTACTTCCGGTCGTCGCACTTTCTGTGAACCGTGGAACTTTCAGCAGCGACATCGACCGTATCCCCGAAATGGAGTAACTCAAATTTGTATGGAAACGACGGGCCTCTCGAGGATCCACTCGAACAGGCTCTGTTGCGCAAGGCTTTGAGGAAGACTCAATATTGTAAACCAAATATGCGTGAAATTGAAAGCATTTTTTTTTAGATTTTCTAAAACCTTAAAAAGTAAATTTCTTTCTTTTGGTGGGCAAAAGGATTACCCATTTTTGCTAAATTAAAGAATATATGTTTTTAGAGGTCGCTATGATAGTTTCATGTCGAAAATTCAACCTTCTGGCATTTTAATATCGTCATTTATACAATAACCCTCTTACTATTAAAAACAAGTTTTTCAAAAAAGTAAAAAATCGGTTTATTCTTGTTAAAGGAAAATTTGAAGTTCCTCATTTTGTTGTTTAACTGAACCATTAATCGCGCGCTTTGCGCGAATTTTTACGGGGAATGTCCAAAAGAAAAAGTTAAAAACAAGATTTTTGTTTTAAGGGGAAAAATAATAAATACGAAATTAAAATGTCTAATAACTATTTAGTTTTAAGTTTATTTGTTTTATTAGTTTTTATAAATTTGTTGTTATAAAAATTAATTTTTGTAACTAAAAATTAAACGATTCTTTGTTCAGCTGGAAGTCGATCGGTTTTAGTTAAAAAATTTGTTTTTGTTCAAAATTAATTTTTTAACTGAAACTTTAAATATTCTTTAATTTTTTTAAATTTTAACTCCTTTTCAGTTGCAATATCCGCTATTATATTTTTTATTGAGAATTATTCTTTTTTTCATGGAAAGTTTGACTTATTTTTTGAAAGGTAAACTTCTTTCTTAAAAATTAGTTTAAAAAATCGTTATGGGTTAAAAATTCAACAAATCGATTAAAAATGTATGTATTTTATTAAATTTTTTTTTTGGGTAAAAATTGAACAATTAGGTTGAGAATCCTTCCCTAGTTGAAAATTCTTCTTTTTTATACAATGGTTTAACTTAAAATTGATCATTTTTACTTAAAAATTCAACGATTTTGATGAAAATGTACATTTTTTTGTTATAAATTCGTACTTTTTGGTAAAAAAAGAATCTCTTTAACTTGAAATTTATTAATATTATTACTGCTTTGTTAAGAAGTCATTTGATTAATTTAAGACCCATTTCTTCAGTTTGAAAATGAACTATTTTGTCGAAAATTCCATTATTTGGATTAAGAGTTGAACGGCTTTGTGTAAAACTTTACTTTTTGGTTTGAAAAATCATCAACTTGGTATAAAATTCTTTCTTGGTTGAATGATGTTTTTCTTTGTTGAAAGTTAAACTGTTTTGTTGAAAAATTTAATTATTTTTTTTAAAAACCACTATTTTATTAATAATTTAATTATTTTGTTTAAAAAATAACGGGTTTGTTAAACATTTGTCGTTTTAGATTGAAATTTCTTCCTTGTTTGTAGATATTTAACATTTTTTGTTTAAAAATTTAACGACTTGGTTGAGAACTCATCTTTGCAAGTTGAAAATTTAACTATTTGGTTAAAAATTTAATTATTTTGTTTAAAAAATAAAAGTTTGGTTCACAATTTGTAGTTCTAGATAGAAAATTTATTCTTTTTTTAAAGAATTTTAACCTTTTTTTATTAAATTTAACGATGTGTTTAAGAATTCATCTTTATAGATTGAAAATTCAACTATTTAGTTAAAAATTGAATGACTTTGTTGAGAAATCGGCCCTTTTGCTTGAAAGTGCAACTATTTGGTTCTAAATACAACTGTTTGGTTAATTTAATTATTTTGTTTAAAATTTAATTAGCGTGCTAATAATTTAATTATTTTGTTGAAAATTCATCCTTTTTGTTTAAAAATTAAATTTCTCTCATGGAACCAAGTCTTTTTAAACTCAAAATTTATCTTTCTTTACAATGTGGTTAAAAACTCAACTATTGAGTTGAAAAATTAATTTTTGTGTTAAAAATTCAACTGTTTGGTTAATATTTAATTTATTTTGTTTGAAAATTCAACTCTTTCGATAAAAAATCATTCCTTTTGTAAAAAAATATTATTTTTGCTTGCGAATTCAGCTATTTTGTTGAAAATGCAATATCAATTTTTTTAATCATTTATTTCCTTTTTCGTGAAAAATTTCACTATTGGAACTTTTTTTAGACCATTTTGGTATATGACAAGTGGGAAAAATCCTATGTAGAAATTGCCCCATTTTCCCCCATTACAAGTAGGGCAGAGGTCAGAATCTGAATAGAAAAATTGTACTAGTAAGTTCTATTTATGGCCCTATTAGGGCCCTATTTAGGGCTTTTATTTCTTAAGCCTATACAAACTATGTTTTTCTAGTTAGTCTCCAATCTCATATTATAACCATTCGTTAGTTAGGTCCTGATTAGGAAAACATGACGAAAAATTTCTAGCTAAGAACTGGTGGGGCCTTAGCCAAAATAATCCAGATAATTTTTCTTAAAATGGCGCTATATTATATATAATGCAGTGCATTTTCTACAGATGTTTATATTCATTAAATGACACTTTCCCATACAGAAATTTCCCCATCTTTTCCTATTTAAAGTTGGGTTCTGATCGGGCCCCTCTATCAGAATATCTAGTCTAGCAAAAACTATCTGGGGCCCCCATCAGAATATCTAGTCTAGTTCCATCTTTATGAAGAATTGTCATGTTCAAAAAAATTACATTTAATGTCAATCTTAAACTTTGTAAAATGGTCTAAAACACCTAAAAACAAAACCTTAAATCAGGGTTTAAAAATGTTAAATGTTCATAAAAAATAACATGTTCTGTCATTGCGAAAAATTCCAAACTAGTCTACAATGAAAAAAAGGAAACATTAGACGAAGAAAAACTTCAGTCGATTAAATTCATTCACTTTTCATTTAATTAATTCATTTTATTAATATTCCTGTTAAAAGTTTGTATATTTTACATTTAAATAATGTCGTATAATAATAAATATTTAATTAGAAAAAGAAATTTTAAAGTTTGGTGATTCAATTTTTTAAGCTGTAGGTTATGAGGATGGCGTTTTCATTGAGTTGCAACTTGTCTCTTTAGTGCAGGGGTTCGATGCATCGCAAGGCTAGAAATTTTATTTGTAATATAATGTTCAAAAATGTAATATGTGTATTCGCACTAAGCAGGAAAATTAATATTTAATGTCAAAATAGTCGCTATTAAATGATATTTATTTTTTCAATACCTTTTTTATCCTATCATTAGAGTATATCAGTAATGGGTGTTATAATTAACCAAAACGTTTAAATAAAATTTCAATTTTTGAAACTATAAATGCTCAGAGTTATGTTCTAGATGGAGCTCCAACTAGTTTTCTCTGCTAGAGTCCGAACAGAAATAGGGAAAACTAGTCAGCGCCCCACTAGATCCCTGAAGACATTTCTGCACGAGTTATCATATAAACATCTGAAATTATGTATCCAAAATTGATGTGTTTAAATATTCCTAATCACTTTTAAGTTAACAAATGATTTTAATTATATATATTTTAATTTCAGCTAAATGTTGAACATACCGGAAAATGAAAAGAGTCTAGGCGGGTCGTAGAAGGGTATTTCCGTTAGGACCTGATTAGAAGGCCTAGATAGAGCCTAATTTTAAACAGACTTACAGAACTGATTTCAACCTCTCTAATCTTCCCTATTAACGCCCGGTCAGAAAAAGGGAAAACTAGACAGGGCCCTTCCAAATCCTGATCGATTTTTCTACAAGGGATGTTCAAAATAGCGTAAGATAATTTTTTAACGATATGCTTAATCGCAATTATGTAATTTTCACCTAGATTCGACCATACCGTAATTTAAAAATAGTTTGGGAATGAACATGCATTCATGGTTGTGTCGTATTGTATCCAGCTTTATCGGCATGTGCCTAATGACAGATCCATACACACACTTGCAATCACACACACACACACACACGCACACACACACAAATACCTTAAGTATAGACACATCCGTTGCAAGCCTCACTAAGCTGATTATTCGCCTAAGAGATGCACGTAGTTTAAATTGATGCTGTTTTTTTTATAATAGTACCCGAACCGGGGCATGAAATTATCAGTTAGCACGCAGCGACGAAGATGAAGAAAAACTTCAACCATAATTCAGTTTTCTACTTTCCTTCCAAATGATGAGTTCGTTGCACTGAATTACAGCGTGTTTAGTATGAGACTATGCATGAATATGTGTATGTCCATGAATATGTATGTGTATACATTATAAATGTGTACTCTCCAGTGTGCAGGTGCTTCTGTCTAAATTGCGATAATTTATATGAGTTTTTTTTAATAATTAAATGACTCTTTACGCCTCTGAAGCACAGAATAAAAAAGTGGTTCACTGTGTTCTGCTTCTGCTTTTGGCTTGTTTAACGTTAGAGTGGGAAAATTAATTCGTTGTAATCAGAATTGCATTAAGGACAAGTGCTAATAAAAATACCTGCGGTATAGTTGTGTAGTTAAAGAGGATGGAGTTTCGAAGCTGATACCTCGCGGTCTAAAAAGCAATTCTTGATTTTTGAAATTTATTTAATTTGAGATCAAATAATTTAATATATGCAATTCAAGATATAAAAATAAGAACTAAGAATTATTTTTCGAAATTCTATATTTAACGATTTCAAATAATTTAATAAACTATCTATCAATACACATTTCGAATATGTGTAAAAAATATTACTTCGTTTATCTGAAAACATAAATTTTGAAATTATAAGAATGCCAACTGAATAAGTACCATTTGGTTTTTCTATCCTCAAAAACAGAAAAATTAAATTATTACTTCGCCAAAACAATGTACATAATAACCACACATGTACTTCTGTAATTGCTGGTAAATTTTCTATTATGCAGTAAAGAAATAATTTTATTTTTGGTCCTTATCCAGTTGTCATTCTGTTATTCTCAATAATTTTTTGAATCCAGAGCAAATTTTTCATGGTTTTATAAAAAAGCGAGTCAAGACAGAAAAAATCTTCCTTGGAAAAAAGGTACAAAAATACCCACCTAAAATTTTTTAAACTCACTTTCTTTTTTTGTACATTTCTGTTTTTAGATTTCAAGAGATAAAAAATGGTCTGTCACAGTTGTACACGGCAGATAAATTTAAAATAGATAAAGTATGATTTAAATAAACCTATAGGATAGTTTTTTTCTAACAAAAAGTTATTTTTTATATCTGGCTATGATTTAAAAAAGGTCTTATAAAAATCTCTAACATCGTACTTTATTTCTTTTTTAAATATATTTCCGTAAAAAATTAAGGTTTTGACATTCTTCATCCTAAAATTTAATACCTGAATGTATTAAAATATTTCAAACTTTTCAAATAGGATTTTGGTTGAGGTTTAAAAATGTGAGATATTGTTATTAGAATTGTAAAAATAGTTTTTCGCTTCTTTTGTGAGAAAACCCAGAAATTCTGATTCTTTAAATTTAAAAATCGATTTTATCGACAATGACGTGGACGAATATATTTTTATATTAGAACATAGTTAGAAGGCATCCCATTAAAAAAAACAAGAAAAAACCTTGGTGCCTAATTATTATATTTTTTTTTTATAATTTTTAACCAGCAATTCAATAACTTCAAATAAAATTATCAGCGAAAGGGACAGTTATTCTCAAACAAATGCTAAACTAGATGCTACATGTATTGTAGAATAGACCCATTTTTGTTTTGTACCAATAAACTTGACAGTTTCAGAATCTAATGTAAACAAATCAATTAAAAATATTATTATTTATTTATTAACATTAAAATTTATTTAAAGAATTATTTTAGGATTCTTTAAAAATTCAGAAAACGAAATCCACATTTCGAAAAAAGCCAAAACTACGGGAGATTTTTTGTAGTTAAATACTGGGACAGGGAATAACTTTAAAATAATTTCAGAAAGCGTTTTCTAACAAAAAAGTATTTTAAGATTCAAACAAGAAAAACGATATTACCCGAAAAACCAGAATAAGGGGATATTTTATATTAAACAATTGTGGTATTTATTCACGTCAAAATAAATGTAAGAAACATCGCTCAGCAAGGAAAATGTTTACATTTATTTTAAGGATATACCTATATCACCCTTTAAAGATTCGAGCAAGGAAATTAACATTTCTAAAAAACAAAACGGAAACCAAGGGAGATTATTTGATTAAACTTTTGGGGTCGAAAATCACTTCCCAATAAATGTAAGAAACATTGCCTAGCAGGAAAAGTGTTTTTAATTATTTTAAGGGTTGTTTTGACATCCCTTGAAAAGTTAAGTAGGAAAATTGAGATTTTTTTACGAAAAGTCGCAAAATTTATTTTGAGGTTTTTTAACGTTCTTAGGGGTGTTAAAACAACCCCTAAAATAAATTGAAACACTTTTCCTATTAAGGAATATTTCTAGTAGTTTTTTCCAAAAATATCCCTCTTACTGTGCGCAATTTTTAGTTTCAAAAATTTTTTTGCTAGTGTTTGCTAGTGAAATTAGGCAGAATCTCCGAGGACTTCATTTTTAAAATTCCCTGATTTTTTCTGGACTAATTTTTCGTTTTGCTTGTTTATTATTATTCAAATAGCAGCATTTTAATCTTGTAATATTTTTAACATAGAATTTTTTTTAAACGGAATAAAACAGTATTTCCTATACAAATTTACAAGATTAAAATTTATTAGTTTATTTCAAAAAAATGTATTTTCTACTATAAAAACTGTCTTTTTAACAAAACACTTGAATTTTCAATAAAGCACTTCCATTTTTAATTGAATAGTTGAATTTTCACATAAAAAGACAAATATTTAACAAAAAAGTGTTCTTTATATTTCAATAAAACAAAATGAAACTCATACAAACAAAAGAATTTTAAAACCAAAAAGACAAATTTTCAACAAATAAAGATTTTTCACTCAAGAATGAAATAAAAGTTTTTAAAAAATTTTAAAAACCTCTAAGCCAAACCACGATTTTTTCTACAAAAAGTGAATTCTTAAACAAAAAATATGTTTTTCGGCAAAAATTTGTTTTACACAAAACTAATGCATTTTCACTAAACAAAAATGAAATTTCAAACCAAAAAATTATTTTTTAACCGAAATCGGAGGATTTTTAAATAAAAAATATAAACTTTAAAAATATGGAAAAGTTACATTTCCAGGTAAAAAATTAATTTTAAATAAAAAAGGCTTTTCTACTAAACAGTTAAATTTTCAACCAAAGACATAAGCCTTCAATCATAAAAATTAATTTTTAACAATCTAGTTTAACTTTTACCTGCGTAATTAGTTGTCATTAAAAAATATTAATTTTCAACAAAATAGTTAAACTTTCTACCCGAAACATGAATTGTCAACTAGAAATATTTACTAGAAATCCTTAACAAAAAAATGACTTCTTAACAAATTAATTCAATTAAATAAAATTTCAATAAAAAGATAAATTTTCGAAAATAATATTAGAATTTTCATCCAAAAAATATTCCAGTTGACTTTTCAAGATCAAAAAATGGATTTTTAAACAAGAAATAAGTTTTTACGAAAAAAATTGAATTTTTAGTCCAAATCGAAGAATTTTTAACCAAAGAGGATGACTTTTTAATGAAATTGTTGAGTTATTTACAAAATAGTTGCATTTTAATCGAAAAAGATAAAAACTGTCTTAAAAGGGATGAATTATCATTTAAAAGAAAAATTTTAAAAAAATGGTTGAATTTTCATCAAAAAAATTCCCGATGACTTTTCAAAATTTTTTAAGAAAAAAACGAACGATTTTTAACCAAAGAGGATGACTTGTTAATAAAATTGTTGAGTTATTTACAAAATAGTTGCATTTTGATCAAAAAATGATAAAAATTCTCTTAAAAGAGATGCATTGTCATTGAAAAAAAATTTCAAAAAAAATACTTAAGTTTTCATTAAAAAAAAAATCTAGGTGACTTTTCAAAAATATTAAAGGGATATAAAAAAAAAAATTTCTATATAAAAAATT